>VXBI01007940.1:156155-302584 GCA_013397375.1 Toxostoma redivivum | reverse complement strand
ATTTTTTATAAAAAGCTATTTTATTAGTTTTGTACTGTGCAGGAAGCAGAAGCAGAAGTAGACATACCAGGGTCTTCTCTTGTGTTTCTCATAGTTTCTTGCCATACCTCCAACCCTCTGAATAGCAAAAAGTTAGGTTTTGCTTAATAGTTTTTCTCACTATACAACTTCCTTTACACGTGTGCCACTGTTGCAACACAATTCAGTCCAGATCAGTCGAACAAAATGGAAAATGTTCACCACCAAATATGCTGCTGTGTGGAAGGTGACACACACTGGAGCTGGTTCTTTGCCACTCTGCATTATTGTAACACTAACAGATGCTCTGCTGAAACTGGGATGATTTACAGCAGACCTGCAGCAGCCTGGGGTAAGCAGCAAACGAAGAACAGCTGCAAATTGCCTTCACTTTGATGTAACTACTTATATCCTACTTTTACAATGTAGGAAGTTCAAGGCAAGCTCCTGTTGTACACTGTCCACTGTCAAGGTCCACTGACAAATTCATTAATGTCAGTTTGATATCAAGGATACCCTGAAGCCTCTACTAGCCAGTACTGTTCTGCCAATGGATGTAATTCTAGGAGCACTGAACTTTACTGCATGTGCTTTTCAGTATTATTTCTTTGTTTCTGGCAATTTTGTGCAGCATAAATTATTTTATCCACATGTTCTGTACAACCTAATTCTGCAAGGCATGGATTATATTGTGTTTGCTGCACATCACTGAGTTTAGCAAAGCCTTCTCTTGGTCCCTCAGTGGGTTTGTTAGACAATAATAATTATCATTGATTACTATAAAGAGTGTTTGAAAGTCATCATTCTAACCAATGTAAGCACTTCACAAAAAAAAAAAAAAGCAAAAAACAAATCGTGAACAACAACAAAAACCCACATACAATACCACCAACTCCCCTATGAAAACCCAGACAAACAAAAGGAAAAAAACAAACACAGAGACAAAAACCTCCAAACAAAAAACCCCAACAACTGTGCAACAAGGAAGATTTAGATGAAGTTGAAATACCCTACTCCAAAGTTCATGCTCTATCCCTTAATTCCAAGGTCTTCCACTGTAAAGAAGCAACAGTGCTAATTAATGGGGTAGCATCTAGTCAGAAAGCAAATATCATTGCAAATCTCAAAGTGAACATCAGCCTCACATGTCCTGTCTGTGGTGTTTTATTTACTACTTTTTTTTACCTCTATCAAAACATGGTTTTTGGTTGAAAATCTTGAATATGGTACTAGGCATAGGGGCCATTTCTTTCTCACTTTGTGTGAAGACAGCAATAAGGCAGAGATAGGGATAGTTTCATAAAAGGCTAGTTTTAGAGGCACTTGAAAGGAATTTGATATATGAAATAGGTACGTGGCATACAGTTATAAGAGTTACAGACTAATCTCTGACTCTCCTGTGGGCATTATAATTTGGTTTTATTTTGGGCACCATCAACAATCTATGGAAATTCTGAGCTTCACATTATAAACACCAAAGTAGCCATAATTCTTCATTTATTACAACTCCTAAAATTTGTTTATAGGGACAGAATGGAAAGTTTATTAAAAATGTCTCTTGATGCAATGCCTGGCATGTTGGAAATGCTATTAGTAATGATGAATAATGATCAGTGAAAGTACTGTTCAAGAGTAATGGAAACATAGTCCATGCAATAATATTTATACTTAGCATTATACTGACTGTCACTTGTATAGAAACGGCTGTGGTAAAGAGTTACTTTCAGAATTAACTGTATTCCTTTCTCAAGACAGATAAAATGTAGGTATGACACAAGCTTAAAAGTTTCTGGTGGATAACTGATTTTAGCACACATTTATATGTTCACATACAGGAGATTTTTTGATTAAATCTGCTGCAGGGCTCTGGAACATTTAAGAGAAAGGTACTTGAGCTCCTTGTGGGACACAGAAGCTGGGAGCTTTTTTCTTGTTCCCAGGTGTGCATATATGCATGGGACTGTGGACCTTGACAGTATTTTGATTTCATGTTGAAATGAAATTTAGGTGCACAGCATAGCTCCCTCCTCCCTGTCCTCATGCCACATCATACTCCAAGTCCTGAAGCTGTGGTCTATTACTTTTCCTACTTCACTTTTGATCCCAATGACACTCTCTGTTTCCACATTGTTCTCTAGTAGTAAATTCCAAGCTGCCTGTGTAAGTAAGCTCTTTTATAAACTGATTTACATAGATGTTCTGATGGTTTAATCATCTTCTCTTGTACTCAAGTTTCAGGCCCGCAAGATTAGTTCCATGTTCATCCACGCCAGTTTGAATTGAAACCATGGCACTCCTGCTTTCAGGATTTTGTAAACCTCATATCCATCCATCTTGTCTTCAAATTGAAGAGCCCTGGCCTTGTGAGCAAGGGGAGTGGCTCTTCATCTTTGGTAATTTTATCTGAAACTTTCTCTGCCTTCTTAAAGTCTTTTTCCTTCCCAAGATGCAAGAACCAGAAGTGCACATTGAGCTCAAGAGATGAGTTCATCAGATTTGTATGCAGTGGCAAAATTATGTTCTTTCTTCTCAAGATTCTTCTGGATGATGCAAAATATTTTGTTGTCTCCTCTGGGTACTCCTGCCCATTAAGCCAATGATTTCAGGCAGTGAATGTCAGTGAATTGATATAAGATCTCTTTCCCACTTTGCAGTTCTACTATATTGTGCTAGAAATGGTTTGGATTATTTTTCCTAGGTATTTTTATCTGTATTGAAGCTCATCTGTCATGTTTTATTTCACTCAGTCTTATGAAGTCCTTCTGGAGTTTCTTGCCATTGCCACAGCATCTTACTTCCCAGAAGAATTTAAATTCATCTGGAAACTTGTCACATTCACACCCCCTTTCTTTTAGGTCCCTTGGGTAAAATTAAGCAAGATCTATATGGATCAATGACACATCAGGGAGCTAGGATTTTCCGTCACAGAAGCCACACTGATTATTGCTCAGGTAACCATTTCTGGCCTTCTCAGGGATCTTGTTCTTTAATATAGATGGAAAAAATCCTTGATCTCATTCTTTAACATATACTCCACCACCTTTGCTAGTGCAGATAGCACTGCAATTTGTAGTTTTCTTGTGAGTCCTCAATCTAAAGGAACTCATGGTGGCATTTCATCTGCCACCCATCACAAGGGCTGTTTGTAGCCCCATGGCCACATGCCTGGGTGGCAATTCTGCAGTTTCATGTGAAGGTCAGCCTTGGATGATGCTACCTGGACTGGGTGACCTACTGACTTCCAGCTAATCCATTTGGTCTTGTACTTGAGTAATAATTATTTCAAATAGATCTATCTTCTCTCACTGCTCTGCAGCAAAGACCATTTTCCACGGAGTTGCCTTCTACAAGGAATTCACTGAGCTTTTCTGCTGTGGCCTTTGTCAGATGAGCATTGCTTTTACACACTTGTCATCAGTATTCCCACCAGTTCCACAGGATCTGAAGTATTTAAAGAACTTTTGTTATCAGTTTGAAAATCCTTTGTAAGGTATACTTGAAATTATTTTTAGAGCTCTCAATTTCCTGCTTATGTTTAACCTATAATTTTCTTACGGGTTTCTCTTCATTTTGGCAAGCTCTCATTTTCTTAAACACTTTTCCCTGTGATTGCCTTCAAAGCTTTCCCACTGATCCCATGGCAGCTTTATTTGTGGTGCTTTTTTTTCTTTTTAAATGGTGGTGTGTATTTAATCCCTCTCCCATTACACTATTTCTTACAGACTTCAGGCTGTTTAAAGCATCTTACTCTTTGGAATGTCCTCCTTTTGGATTTTGGGGTTCTATTCTTTGTTTTTGTTTCTGTTGTTTTTTTTTCTTACTAATGTTGTCTTTTTTTTTTTTCCCTTTTTCATGTAATATTTTTTCTTGAAATTGCAGAGCCACATACTGTATTTATTTAGCATACTTTCTACCCCATAGTGTTAATGCTACTTGCATTATGGTTCTATTATAGAAAAGCTATCCCACTAGTAATTTTTGAGGTGTTGTGTGCACTGCTACTACTATGACCAAATTCAGAACTGCATCTTCTCTGGGAATCATAAGACTTAATTTTCTTGTGAGTGGCCAGTCACTACATTCAAAACTGTTCTCTCTACGTTTCCTCCTAATGAGGCATTGATGCAATCAATATTTGAGTAATTGTTTTCCATAACTAATACCTGATGTGATACCTGTTCTAGTATTTAAGATATTCCATGTAGGCCATAGTGCCAACTGTTATTCAACTCAACACAAAAAGGGTGACATCCATACTTCCAGAGAGGTAGAAATTTAAGTGCTTTTCTGTGCTGAGGCCAAGGACAGCATATTACATATCTAAAGATTTTAATCAAAGAAATAATATTCTTTTCTTTAAACACATCAGTCTGGAATTTTCTGTAGTTGAAATATGTTCTGGTTGTAGATCAGGTTTTGGAATATTATTAATTATGCATTTTCTGTGAAGGATGAAGTCTTGCACATTGTTTGAAATTGCCAAACTATGTTGACATTTTTTTACTTCCTTAGCATATAGAAACAATTTATTATTTATAGCTCTGGGATGACATGCTTTCAGAATACTTCTGAAACAGAATTCTCCATTTCTTTTGTGTTACAGTAAACCTTTTGTCACAAGGGTTGTAAACAGGATTTATTCTATTTCACCATTTAAACTCAAATTCTCACTTTGCCCTTTGTATTTCCTAATTGCACAAGGAGGATGGCTTTTTATCAAAGTGTTTTATTTCGGAATAAAGTTCTTTGTGTAGCATCAATGGGCAAGTTATATTGTTCCTGATGTCAGGCAGCAATAAATTAGCTTCCTATTTGGTCTCATTCTTGTCAACATGAGATTTATTTAGTCAACATGTCGAAAATCAGAACAAAAATACGTCTCTGTGGGCTTGAGTAATTTAATACCAAACACACAGGACTGAGCTGTTAGTGACTCTTAACTGCAGCTGTTATTTACCTGTTCAGGATATGGAGGAGGCCACTAGAGGAGATGGAGAGGAGACAATTCTAGGATCTGTAGTGTGAAACTACTTCTACCATTATTTCCTCACATCTTCTGAGTGCTATTGTTAGATTTATTTTCATTTATTTTCACCCTGAATGAGAGCAGTGGAGGATTTGGATTTAGGTGGTGTCCCTTAGGGCTCTGTTCTGGGACTGGTGTTCTTTAATATCATACTGATGACATAGACAATGAGGGCAAGTGCACCCTCAGCAAGTTTGCAGATGAGGTGAAGCTGAGCAGTGCAGTTGACAGAACAGGACAGGATGCCATCCAGGGGGACATGGACAAACTTGAAACTAACCCATGAGAACCTCATGAAGCTGAATAAGTCCAAGGGCAAGATGCTACACCTAAGTGAGGGCAATCCTAAACATGAATACTGTCATGGGTAACCCAAAAGGTTCTTGTATTCCATATTTACCTGTGCCCCAAAAATTGTTACTGTCTCTTTAAGACCCAGAAACATGACCAGAAATGGCATTTCAGGTGGACATGGGATTATTCACTGTTATGTTTTGCCTATTGCTGTTTCACTTGTTGGTAAACTGGTATTTTTTCACCCATATCTATTTGTATTTAATTTTTCTTTATTGGTGGAGAAGGACTGGTTGAAACTAAGGGAAAGTACATAATTGTAGAGTGTCTACCTCTTTAAATCGTCTTAAACCATGTCAGGTATAGACTGGGAGAAGTACTCAGAATCACAGAATCACAGTTTAAGCTGAGTTGGAAAGGACTACAAGATCATTGAGTCCAACTCCTGGCCCTGCACAGGACAGCCAAGAGTCACACCATGTGCCTGGGAACATTGTCCAAATGCTTCTTGAGCTCTGTCAGGCTTGATGCTGTGAGCGCTTCCCTGGGGAGCCTGTTCCAGTGCCCAACCACCCTCTGGGTGAAGAACCTTTTTCTAATTCCCAACCTAAACATCCTTTAACACAGCTTCAGGCCATTTCCTCAGGTCCTATCACTGGGCACCACAGAGAACAGTGATGTGCCAGCCTGCACCAAAACAAGTGTGACCAGCAGGACAAGGGAGGTGATTCTGCCCCTTTGCTCTGCTCTCATGTGACACCCCCTGGAATACTGCATCCAATTCTGGTGTCCTCAGCACAGGAAAATGAACCTATTAGTGTAATCCAGAGCCTGTGAAGAAAGAATGAGAGAGAAAGAAAAAAAATTAAAAGGAGACTTTTTACTCTGGCAGATAGTGATAGGACAAGGGGGGATGGCTTTAAACTACAAGAGGAGAGATTTACATTAGCTCTTAGGAATAAATTCTATACTCAGAGAGTGATAAGGCACTGGAACAGGTTGGCCAGAGAAGCTGTGAATACCCCATCCCTGGAAGTGCTCAAGGCCAGGTTGAACGGTCTTTGAGCAGCCTGGTATAGTGGAAGGAGTCCCTGCACAAGGCAGGGATTTGGAATGAGATGAGTTTTAATGTCCCTTCCAATCTAAACCTTTCTGTGATTCTACAATTCTATTGTATTCTACACATATCTAAGATGGGCTCAATAAGATGATAGGCAGTGAAATCAGAGGATATCTGTCCCACATGATTTGAAGAAGCTGGTCTATCTGCATCCTTTTGACTTCTTGCAGTCTAATGTCTCTGTATCTTTCTGATTGTCCATGTGGTGGCAGTCTCAAAATATATTTCATCTCCTCTTGGTAGGAGAATTTTAATTACTTCTTTAATAAGTAATTGATTCTGTATCAATTTAGGAATGGACAAAATAACCCACTATGAAAAGAACTGACCCTTGGTAAAACCAAGAGGATACTTTGTTAGGCATGACTTCACAGCTGTTGCTCAGTAGTGTAGATAACATCTGCTCCCTTGCACCACATGCTTCCTCATGCTTACTTCTCTTCCTTCCTAAACAGGGCAGCCTGATACAAAGAGTCTGCATAGCCATTGGCCTTATTTAGTGGTACACAGAAGAGGAAAATCCCATTTTGCTTGTGAGGCACATGAATTCCTCATTAAATTCTAAGAGGTATGATCCAGTTGTTTTGTCCTTCACATCCTTTATACATCCTTGTTATTTGAGTCATAATCCTAGTGTGACAAGAGATCACACTGTGGTGATTGGAGTAGTTAAAGTTTCCAGTCCTTCAATGAAGCTATGAAAGGGACACAGCTGTAATGGCATTTTCTCAACCATCATGCTGAGCTCATGCCTTTGGAACTCAATTTGCTGCTGAATTGTCAGAGTCCTACAGTGCTGTGAGACTCCTCTGGCCTTGTAGGCATAACACAGTATAGCTTGAACTGGAACATGGGATGGGTGAGAAAGAATAAGTGACTTCTTCAATTTGAGATTTTCCATGTAGGTATTTTTTAGAAAATGATGAAACCTAATATCTATTTTAAATGCAGGCGTGGTTCCTACAATGCTAGGTGTATGCCACTTATAAAGGCAATAACAACATAATTTTAAAAATTTTAGGAAGTGAAACCTTTCTGTCTTTCTCTCTGAGTCTGAAAGACTGTTTTCACCTAAATAAATCACGTGTCTGTTCACTCAGTTGTATTTGACCACTAAGAGTTTTAAGTGATTTTCTGGACAATTCAAAATGTTCTAGTGCAGATTGGAAGCTGAGAAAAACCAATCACACTTCCCAATGTAAGTGGAAAAATAACCATAGAAACAAAGCAAACAAATATAAAACCCTATGAATAGTATTACTACACAGGGAAGAATCTTGATGAAGTGTGAAGTATGATACAGGGCAGCTTGCTTGGGGTTTTACTGGTATGAGTGGTATGCCTCTTAGTTTATTAGCCAGGAGTAAAAATAAAAAACCTCTGAGGTGAACTACAGGGAATTCAAGTCACACTTTAAATATAGCCACGGAAAGAGGAATTTTATTTAAAAGTTTTAAAAGTGATCAGGTTTTGGAAAAACCAAATTGTTTCTAGAATGTCTCTAATGAAATTCATCAGCTACTTAATTAGATACCTCGACATACAGTAAATATTCATTGAAACCCAGTGGACATGAAATTTGACAAACAATATTTTGTATAACTAAATATATCACCATATATTTTATTACTTGGTAAGTCCAGATTACTACATGTGATAAGAGAAGATGTTCCAGAAAATTACTCAGGAAAGTCAGATAAAATTAAAACTTTTGCAATAACATACTTTTACATGCAGATAAACATGTACATATGACCACAGTTTGCAACAGTGTCCAATGATTTTGTGTGTCTCAGCTTTTGAAAGACCCTAGAAATAGATCCCACTTCACAGGATAAATATTTAGTCTATTCAAAACCTCTTCCAGAAGTCTTAGAATGGGCATCCTGAAATATGTATGGCCTTCTTAGCATGTCATTTGTTTTTTAATCCCTGTAATAATCTATGTATTTTGCTCAGGTCATGGTCAAGCCACAAGTACAAGAAATAAGCAATAGAATAGTTTAAGAAAGATGAGTACAGAAAGTAAATGATACAATTTTCCTGAAGTGAATCTTTCCTGAAGTGAAGGTATTTGAAAGATGACAGAAAAATGCCCTAAAATCGCACACCATCAGTAATAAAAACAAATTGAGGATATGTATAACTATTTCATACTTTCCTCTCTTTTGAAGACTCAGCCTTGATCATTAATATCTTCAGCTCTGCATATTTAATCTTCTTCTGATTTTCTTCTGCAATTGTAGCAAAGGTATCACATTTGAAGTAGGAATTGACCCACTAGGAACTGGACCAGAAATTTCTCAGAATTAAAGTGACAAAAAGATACAACTACCACTGCCTGCGATAAATACTTTTAAAGTATTTTTAGTTTAAGCTGCTGAAAAAAAAATCCTAATTATGAAAATCCTCAATTCTTTTTGTTTTGGGTTTTTTGAGTTTATAATAGAAAGAAGTCAAAACTAACTGTTCTGTCAGTGTCAATGTTAGGCATAGAGACACACTAAGCATGCTTTAACAGAAGGCTACTAAAATGACAAATTCCAATCCACACATACATTACTATGAAATTCGATCTGAACTTTCCCATTGTCCTAGCCTTCCTCTCTTAAGGAATTTAGGAGCATTCCCCTGTCCCCTCATCTAGTCAGCTGTACATGTGGCATACAGTGCTTGGCTGCTGGGCTTCCTTAAGAGAAGTAAGCATAACAATGCTTTCTGCTCAACAAAACTTGACCAAAAAATGACTGATTTACTCTGCTTCTGAAAATGTGACCCATTTATAATGCCCTCTCAAGGGCTAGGTGCCCACCAAACTCAACAGGCTTGGCTGTGAATTGCACTGGAGATAGGTGCCAAAATACCTTACAGGCTTGTCTCCCATTGCTTCAGGCCAAGTGCAAACTAGTCAAATATTCAACTTTTCAGTCCTTTTTTTCTGTGTCTTAACTTTTTGTCAGCATTGGAGGGAGATGAGCAAAAGATCACTGTAGAGGAACAGATCTTCAAGAACAGCTGCAATTTAGGAGTGTCATGTAGTCCACAGAAACCTAGGCTACTCAAAAGAATTCACAGACATTATGGAAAACACAGCATCTGTCTTAGTGCTCTTTGGGGAAAAAGAAGCTTCTACAAATATTACAGCAATATTTAGAGAAATAAAATGGACCTGGAAAATCATTCCTCACAGCATGGGAGAGACTTAAACGAAAGGGAGATGCAATGGATGCTAAATTGGATAAATTAACCAAACGTGTGCATGCAACAGGGGAAGAAATAAGCAATACTGAAGAAAGGGAAGATGAAACAAAGAGATCTATGAACTGAGACACAGTGTTGATTTTTAATGTTGAACAAAGCAGGAAAATTAGAAAACAGAAGCCATTGTACTCTTGCTGAAATTGAAAGTATACAATTGGACGTGATGCTTTTTGTTCAAATCTTGTTCGATTACCTTTTTGAGCATAATAAAAAAGCCTCATCACATAGCCTAAAGGACCAAATCTGAGCTCTTCTGAGACCTGACAGTAGTGTTGAGATTCCAAGATAAAGACTATATTAATCAAATCACGTAATACTGACATGGGGCCAGAATTTCTGGCAATCAAGAGAAGCAATTGCTCTGTATCTAAATCTGAGTACCAAAATCCTATAAACCCAGAAAGAATAAAACTCTTTCTGAGGTTCATTGGTAGGAAGAAGACTAGAGCATGCAGTGAGATATTAAACTATTCAAACACCAAGGAAGCTCTTCCAATTCTTCTCAAGAATTTTGAAATTCTGCAGAATATTAATTCATCTCTTTCAGACCATCAAATCAGTTTGATACCTTCCAAATAAACACTGAAACTTAAGACAATGTTTAAGAAAAAAGTTTTATATTCAGTCTGAGGTGATTAAATTGTCTCTTCTTTAGGAATTGTGTATCTGCTGGAAATATATTTTTAAAGCTCGCATTACTGATTGACATAATTATACATAGCCGCCTCATTATCTTTGTTTTTATTTTTGTTTGGTTTGGTTTGGTTTGGTTTTGGTTTTTTCTTGCAGTAAATAGTATATTGACTTTGAGAAAATACTTCACTGCTCACAGATTTGAGGGCTGTGCTGAGAGGGAGGCAGGATTTAAGGTAATTTCTGAGAAAGACTTTTGAGAAAAAATGATGTTTTCTCAGTTCCCTAAATAGAGACATTTCTTGAAGAAAAGTTGCTTTCTAGACATCTGGCATTTAGTTCTGAAATGACAGTAATACTTTCTTGTTTCGTGTTTCTGTTGTGCTTGGTTTAATGGCTGTTTCATGTAACTAAAAGAAAGTAAGGTATGTTAAGGAAATACTGGTCCTGCAGTTATGATTTATCTCCTGGTGGGAATCCTCTCTGTAAGATCCCAGCATTGACTCAGGTGGTAGGAGAGTTAATTAAAGACTTTGACTGAAATAAAGATGAGTCATTTACTGGGGAAGTATTCGCTGTCTCACAGAGCATGGCCTGAAGACAAATTTTCCATGCAGGTGTGCAGCAGTGAAGGACAACCTGTCAGACCCCCTTATACACTCAATACAACTTATCTGAATACAGTCTCCTCAGTGCCTACATCAGTGGCCACTTTGGTCTACTGCAACACAGCTGTTTGGCTCTGTCCAGTCTTGAATTCAGGATTGTTGCCTTGCTTATCTCTCCCTGTCCAAAGCCCATTCTTAGAATTTCCTCTTTCCCCATGTCTCATCAATTGGTGTTTTCAAATTTCTAGTAAGTATGCATATTTGATTAGAAAGTCAGTCTCTACTAGCAACAGTTAAGATTCCCTCATGCCCTTGGTATTTTCGTACTCGCCTTCAGTTTCTGTGTCTGGCTGTAGACCATCTAAAATCCTCAAATACTCGATAGACACAAACCTCTCTCTAATGTTCACCTGTTTGCCATCCTACTGATATAAAAGACTCATCACAATTTCGTATTTTTCTCATTTGTGTTCTCCTTTGTTTCTCCTTATACTGCAAAACCAAAACTAGTCACTGACTTAATGTGTAGGAATTTGGGTTGCGCCTAATCAACTCTATTAAAAGATAAAACCACTTTTACCTTTCCTTAGCCTATCTCCTTACACGGCATTAAACTGTTAGAATACTATACTAGGATATGACAAAAAATAGATTTCCAATACTACACTGTGCACTGCAGTCATGACCAGACCTCCTGGGTTTCAGTTGCCCTGAAGGTTAAACTGAACTATGCTGTTTTGGGACTTTTGGATTTGAAAGGTGGATTTGCCACTGCTATACTGTGCACTTCATCAGTTTCCTAGTCTACTACTTCTCATATCATGCTGGGGAGGATCACATTGCAGCTGGCTCCAGGCGAACAACTTTGGCCAAGTGAAACCACTTTCCCCTCTTTTCATTTTTCATGTGAGCTTGCCAAAAAACAATAATCACATGCAATTTCTAAAGTTAATGTTTTATTTAAAGAACAACAAAAACAACCAAGCTACAGCAAAATGACTCACTAAATAGGGAAGCCCCAGAAGCACTGAGTGAGACAGATTGAAGACGTTTGGAAACAAATCAACCTCCTAACCACTCTGTCTCTGCAGTGTTTACCTTTTTTCCATATTGCATTGAAAATCAACATTTTTCAGTTCAAGTAAAACTCCAGTCTGTCTCACTACTTCTACTACAAAAGACCTTCCTTTTGACTTTTCAGGAACATATCTTACCTGGAACTCCTGAGACCTGATTTGGGACTGCTTTCCCTTTTTAGAAAGGACATCTTTTTTGAGTATCGTCTGCCAATATGAACACTCCAGAAAGTTTTCCAGAACCCATCAAGCTCATTTGGGCTACTGTGGAAGTAATCTTTCTCTTCATCCTGCTTTTCAGGAGAAAATGCTTCAGGAAGTGCATTGGCTCAGACAAGGTAAACAGAGCACTTTCCTAGTCCTCTGCACAACTTCTTTACACAATATAAGTGAGACAACATCTGATGCAATATAAAATGTTTGAATTAAATTGAAATAATTGCCTAGCACTGTCTGAAATTTCTGTCTTGAGAGTCTATATCACTCAAAGTCACACCATTTTCCTCAGCCTCTTTCCTCCTTCCTGGAAAGATCACTTACACATATATGCGTGTTTGTTCCTTTTCTGTCTTGAGTAGCTGCAGCATTGTGATTGCTGTTCTGTTTCTCACTCATCTCATGCTTTTTGTCTGGTTTTTAGGGGTATCTGCACTGTCACATTGTCAGCGTCCCTCCATTCCTTTTCTGGCTTCCATCAATGTCATCCTGTTCTTCACTCTGTCATGGTGATCTTCACTCTCTCAGTGAGCTGAGCTCTCCCTGCCATTTGGAGACCTTCCCCTAGAGATATGATTCTACTGCCTGCCCAAAACCTGAGAATCGTCTGCCCTCTGTACAAACCTCTCTTTTGACCTGCCTTTTTGAAATCCCAGGAGCTGCATGTGGATGCCAGAAATCTGACTTCTACAACGCAAATATTTGTCTGAAGATCTATGTTACACTCACACCCATGAAAGAAGTTGGCAGAAGATGATGAAACACTAATCTTAAAAATTAGGATTTTAGTTAAAAGTTAGTTAATTACTAGAATTAATTAAGAAGCAAATGGATAGATAGGCCTTGCTAAAAATAATTATAAGTTAAAAGTTAGAAGGAAAATCGGGTTTGAGATAGTTATCTGAAACTTAAATAATTGATTGTCATTTTATGTTTGCTCAGCTGTGCTTATAATGGGAAAAGACAAAACTAGTAAGCGGACTCAAAGGAACATAGACAACGCAACCAGAAACCCATTCATTGAAAAACTTGGACTACCCCCAGAAATCATTTATATTGTCATTAATAGAAAAGGTCGAAAGTTTAGGGCGAGGAAGACTCGCCTTACTTCCTCCCTTTAAGACCCCTCCCCACAAAAACAACCCCAGACTTAATTTAGGAAGCCAATCACGCATGCTTAATAGCTATTCACGCTAATTACTATAGGAAGCGGGGAATAGGAGGGGCTGTGATTATGAATATGTATCTGTTTGAAGCTTTTGTCAATAAACAGGCTCTGTGATCACCTGTGATTTTGCAGTGAGTATTAGAGGATTACCTCATGCTGCTGCCCAGCACTGAATAAACATACACTTTCTAACTTTAAATTGTTAGAGAGTCTTTTGTCCATCACAGTTGAGTATCGGTATTAGACCAATACTCATATTTTGGTAAATCAATGAGACCAGCTATTAACAGCTCTATGCATTGTTATGCAATATGAAAAACAGTTAATTTAAAAATCAGTATAAATTTAAGTCACACTGTTGACTTTAAACTTGCATGCCTCAAATTCCCATCTGTAAGCTGCTTGTTGCATAATGAACTTTTCTGAACTCTTCTAGTTTTGTGCAGACAAGTGAATTCCTATTTGAGAGATATTTTCATGATGCTGGAAGGATTCCTATAGTAATGCTCCCAGGGGAAAAAAGAAATATTTCTTAGTGTTTGCTTTATTCAGTATATACACAGCTTTGGGCCATAGGTGAAAAGAGGGAAAAAAAAATATTGAAAGCTTATTAAATGAGCACTGTCTGGCCTATGTAGAGGAGGGGGCATGAATCTTATGGAAAGCCTAGATAGGTAGTGGTCAAGGAACTAAATATGTTATTTCCAGCATGTTAATATGTGAATATGTCATGTTAATAATGACAACTAATACTCCAGGAAATGAAGAGAGGCTGTCCAGGCTGCTGTAACTGTGGCATCACCTAATGTGAAGAGGAATGACTTAAAACTTTGGTAACATTGTTTTAACACAAGTTTTGTGTAAAATATCAAAAAAATACATCAATGGCATAAAGAGGGCTGGTTTTCCTCATACAGAGTTGGTCTGTTAATAATCCATGGTGACACTAAAAAAACTCATCCTATGGCCAATCGTAAAAATATTGTTAAAGTAACTTCTTATAATATTACAACTAAAGTTAATACCTTTTGAAGAAATCAATTGAAGCTGTATTATCATTTTGACAGTGACTGGTTTTGGCTTCCCTGTTTTACCTTTCATCAGTTTATGAGAACTAATCCTATTTGTATAAGAAATTGTACATATTATGGCATTTTGGTTGCTATTGTGTGTGGTAATTGCTGACATACATAATAAACTTGTAAACATCAGATATTGCATTTTGATGAGACAAAAATACATGATCCACATATTACATCCTTACTAAGCTTCACAGAATTTAAGAAAGAACAAACTATTTTTACTAACTGCTTGTTTAGAAATAGTCATTAGACTACTTATGGGGCTTAGAATACTCTATTATTTCTCACAATTACCTTTCAACTCTTGAAATTAATTATTTTGTAACACTCAAATAACTTTTTAAGAGTTTGCATAGAAAAGGAAAGCATTTAACTCCTCTGGGAGCCATGCTCAGTCTCCACAGAGCCAGATGACATTTCCTGTCCCAATTTCAATCTGTATTAATAGGAATTAACTCCAAATCCTTCTGTCAGGTTGGCACATACACTCTGAAACAGCTCAATAAACTGGTTCAGAAAAATCTATATCAAGATCTAAATCTACATGAGATATTCCACTAGATCATACTTGACTGGAAAACAGCTAAATTTCATGGTTCATTTGCAGCCATTACTGATGAAATTATTTGAATGGGAATATTTCTACAACTAAATTAAGCAGAGTTTGGTCCATTATGATAGTAGTTCATGTTGAGAAATTAAGTTATTTTCATATTTAGAGTCAACAATGAATGTTTCGAATCAAGTGGTTTGGGCATGTGGTTGCTGAACATACTATTTAGTAGGAGGAACAGTGATGAAAGACTAATTGATAGGCATTCTAATCGCGTCAGCAAAATATCAAAATAAGCTTCACAAATTGAAACAATTACTTCAGAATTAGTGAACCATTTCTCCTCTTTAAAAAAAAAGAAAAAAAAATAAGTAGTACCAATATACTTGCCAGTTGATCTATGTATTGCTAGTATGCCAGTAAATGTCAGTAAATATGACTCAAGTGAAACTTAGGCAACATGGAAAGTTCTAAAGGTAAATCCACAGAGAGAAAGAGAGAAAAAAATAATTATAATTAAGAGTTTGTTCTTCACTGAGTTATAAAGAAGAGCTGTATAAATTTTTAACAAGAAGTCAGTTGAATTAAAAGACTTAGGTAAGAGCAAAAACATGAAGTTAAGTAGTTACTGTCATATATGGAAAATGGAATTCAGGCACAAAATTTTATTAGTGTGCATATATCAGAAATGAAGTTCTGTAGTGTAAATTGTTATAGCTCAGCTAGAAAGTCAGAACATTTTGTTGCATTAGAAATTTTATTCCTGGAGGTGATTTTTGTCCATATAGTTATTGAAATATTGCAAGGACAGACCTAGCCATATAATTATCTAGAACTTTAGCAGCAGGTAACCACAATAAACTATTGTAAAGACTTCTGTAATTATACTCTCCTTGATACCCAGAATGAGATAACAAAGAAAACAAAACCACCTCTAAGTCGAAAGGTGAAAATTAATGAAATCTACTTCGTCAAAGTGTGAAATTTTGTCTCATGAGAAACACAGAAGCTATAATGCTGTTCATTGAACATCCTTGTTCAATCAGAATACTGTGTGTTTGTAAAGGCAAATGTAAGCATAAAATGTACTGCTCACATCTACACTGAATATTCACCCTGCTTTCCCTAACCCCCCGGGTTCATTCTCAGCTGATGTGAATCTGGATAGCTCTTTGTTGACTCCAAGTTCTCCTCATTAGAGCCTTCAAAATCCTCATCAGTAATTTCCACTGTGATTCCCAGAATAATTGGGAGTTCTATGGGCATCCATTTTACAAGCACTTGAAGTGAAATTTATATTAGTGTAAACATCCAGCACACTCTCCTCTGAAGTGTTCAGTGTCTTTCTGGGCCCTTGGAAGCAAGAATGATGAGACAAAACAGTAATGTGCACAGAAAAAAAGACTCTCAAGAAGATGTTGAAAGCCACAGAGAAGGTAAGCCAGGAACAAAATGTAAGGATCAGCTGTGAGGACTGTAGGTATTGGCAGGAAGAATTCTACTTCCCAAAATCCTCAAAGCTTTATACAATGATTTTATGCAGATGGAGCAGATTTCACCCAAGGGGAGAAGTCAATGCAATGCATGGTTTTCCAAAGTGTATGCATCAGCTTTGCAAGCTAAATATTGCTTATCAATTATTTACATTCAGGAAAAGGTGACTAAAGTCTATCTGTGATGCTGTAGTGAAATTAGATGAGAACTCAAAAAGCACTTAGGATAAATAATAGATGATTAACATGTCATATAAATCAGTGTATCATGTTATTTTAATTTGCTTTTTCTTCTTTTTCTTTCCTTATTCTTAGCTTATATTCTTACTCATTTCATCATACTGTTAAACTTCATTCTCTTATGTATTAGGGGTAACCTCCTGTTTTATTTATGGGCTAAGGTAGAGTATAGAAGTTAATGAGGAAATTGCTAAATGTTGTAATGATGTATCATTCTATTGCTGACATTTAAAAACTGAAGAGCTGTATGTTAGACCTGCCTTTTCCTTATGGCTACCTGACACTGATCAATTAATAAAAATGTGTGCAATAAATCTATTCATTTAATTAAATGCCTACAAATAAAGATTGAACTACCATTTAATAAACTTTTAAGAACAGGATAGAGAATAATAATAACAATAGTTAATAATGACATTTAGCAACTCAGGAGAGGTTTATTCCTCTTTCTTGAAGATGCATGTATATTGTTGATTTAACACCATATGTGGTTAAAGTTTTCTTATTTCATGGATCTGACATTTTTCCTTGCTTATTTTCTATCTTACCTACCCTATCATCCATAGCTGCTCGTCAGTTTTCTCTTTTATATGATGAAAGCCATGTTTGACAATCCTGGAAGAGGAATGTACAGATACCTAACCATGTAAGTGCCTTCCCAGCAAGAAGCAGAGCCCTGGCAACAGTGCAGTACAGAACAGCACAGGGTTTATCAATAGCTTCCAAATATCCATGTAGTTTGCTATTACAGGTGTGCAGACCTAGGATCTAATAGTTAAAACTGCCTGCTGACATACAGATAAGGCAGTCTGTGACACTAGGATTTAACATTTATTTCTGCTATGGCATCTCAGGTGCTTTATTCTAAGTGTCTGTGGGGAGCATGTAGGCACAGATCCTGATGCCTACATTATTCCTTTCCCAGCCTTAAAAAGTGGCTTATGGGAGCTAAAGTCCAGATCATGGACCAGGAAAAAAACTAAAGCATTCAACATGTGAATTACCTTCCTCATGAGCCTCTATGATTGTATTTAATAGCTAATTCCTTTTTTTTCAGCTAACATCTCCTAGGAAAAAATGTGCAAATAATAAAATGCAGACATATCGATGTTTATTTTTGTCATATATATATATTTAATTTGATGGGGGAAATCAGTTATGGAACAGAAATACTCAATGAAATTAGAGTAAAAATTGCAAAGTCTGCACCTATTCTCAGTGGGGTCATAAACCACATTAATTTTCTGAGTGTCACTAGAATTTTTATTCTTTCTTTCACAGCTCTGTCTTCTATAGATGTATTCCCACAGTGCAAGGGGAAGATGTTTGATTTTCTCATGATGTACTGTATTGTTATTTGTTTGTTTCTTATTGGCAGGATGCAAACAGAGGAGGAGTTTCTTAGATGAACTAGACCAAGATTCAGACATCACACAGTAATTGATTTTGCATATCTTTTCCTTGTCTTTGCACTCTATAAAAATTTCAGGTTGCATTAGTGCCCAAGCTTTTCAGTGAAAGAAATCTATCCTGATGCAACGTTAATCTCAGTCATGACAGACATATACATGTTGCTCAAGAGAATGAATTTCATTTGTATATGAAGTGTGTTTTGGCATCAATATAAAATTTTTGTGGGCATGTTTACAAAATTTTAAAAGTTGTCTAAACATACCTTAGTTTAAAAATCACATTAAAATCTGAAGGGCCTTTTAAACTAAAAAAATGTTGCAAAAATATTAATTTGAAATTAATTGGATTATTGATATGTAAAGACCTTTAAATGCTATAAAGTCTATGTCCAGCTTTTTAGCATCATGCAGCTGAGAAAAGAAAAATTATACAGGCGTGCTCTAGCTTCTTTTAGTGACTCAAAAACCAGGATAGGATTCAGAATTTGCCTTTCTAGCTCTCCATTACTAACAATTAAATGCTCCTAACTTGGGAACTGTGCAGAACGTAGCCCAGAGCATGACTCCTGACTTGATATTCATGTTCATAAGACTAATGCAAAACCTAAATATAAAGCTTTGTTGGTATGAGAGGCTCCCATTTCAAAAGGGCAGAATTGAAAAAGTAGCACCTACTTGATCATCAGTTTGATGACACTTTGATGGACGAAGCCAGATAATTGATTACAAACCTGCTGTATCCGATGGTACAAACAATAGCAAAGTTCACTTTATATCTTTCAGATGTCTTTACACAGAACTGCCATTTCTGTTTCTACAGAAACAGACTACTACAAGGCTGTACAATAGAATACTGTTTTTTGCATATTTCCTAGGCACAGTTTCATATTGCTTCTCTGATTGGTATAACTTAAGACAAAGTTAAAGTGGGGAAATGAATGATGTGACCTGGGATGAGTTTCATTTTGAGCAGGTAACTGCAGGTGTTTATGACTTGTTTGCAATCTTGTTTGAAGGCCACCACATTTTTTGTGTCTTGCTCTTCATGACTTTTAATATTCAGTTGCAGTATGGAAGATTTATCTTAGCTTTAGATACGCAGGTTTAAAATCCTTATAAGGACTCCTCACAGTAAAACCCTCTGATTTCAGTATTTTGTATGCTATCCTGATAGGTTTTCATGTTTTCAACTCACTCAATTTATGTGCAGTGACATTTTGTTCTTTAAAATAATTAGAAAATTAATTGATAATATCTGTGTCTATTTTAACAATTTGTTTTCAAAATTGTTAATTTTCTTTTTCCTCTTGAAGATTACTACCACTTAGGTTATGATCTTGCATAGATGGTAGATCTTACTGTAATTTACAACATTGCCTCTTTTATCTCTTTTCTAAAGAGACTTTAAAATGGAGGTAGGCATTAATAATTCACGATTTTAGGCCTCTTTGCCAGAATGGAATAAAAACTGCCTTTGTATTCAGGGAGATGGTTACCTTAAGTTATATGGTTATTTCTTATTCAGATGAATTTAAAATGTTTAAAATAGATTTATTATTAACTTCTTAAATGGGAAGAAGGAATAGGTATGATTTAAAGAATGAATTATTATAATTAATATTATTTCAAGGTAGAGAAACTTCACAAGGTTGTAAATCTCCATTATCAAGAAGTTAGACCTTCACCTTCTCAAATTACTGTTACATTGACCTAACTTGAAACATTTTTGCATGTCAACATGAACTTTCAGCACAAAAGGAATAATATTTATCATTGTTACAACTACATATTTTTAAAACACCTCATGAGCTCAGAGTAATCCTAATTAATCCTTACATTGCCCAAAGGGAGAATGATAACTGTGATTTTCATCTTTAAAATGAGGAACCTGATTGTATTTTCATTTATGCTGGTGTAAATCATAAAGCCTTCTACTGAAGTAGATGGAATTGCACTGCTGGGAAATCAACAAGAAATTGGTATCAGATATAGGGGAAAAATGTTATAAAGGGTCTAAGTGCTTTTCTAAAAGAATGACTCAGCTTCAAAGCTATCCAGAAATGTTAGTGATTACCACTTTTAGTCTAATACTCTGACCATTACAAAGCACTGTCTTTCAGTTAAAAAAAAAAGATGTTTTTGAGATTAGTAACATGACACTTGATTGCAACTAAGAGTGATAGTTGTTCTACAGTAATTTTATAAGTTTAGTAGTTCAGCAGATGTTTTTAGTCATATATTTCTGATAAAGTATAAAGCATTACTAAGAATGCATATGAGCATTATCTGTATCAGGAACTATGGGTAGCCTGGTTATTTCAGTGTATTTAAACTACAGGGTAAATTCTTTATCAGTGGTATTAAGAGAAGTTTGGGTTGGAAAAAACCTTTAAATGCCCCGTATTCCTACCCCCAACAATGAATAGGGACATTTTTAACTAGATCAAGTTGCTCAGAGCCTCTTCCAACCTGATCTTGAATGTCTTCAGGAGTGGGGCATCCACCATCTCTCTGGGCACCATGTCCCTGTCTCAATCTGTGCTTGTTAGTTTAAAACCATTATCCCTAATCTTTTTTTCTACAATAATTAAAAAAAAAAAAAAAAAAACCTCAAAGAAAAGAGTGTTGGAAGGATTGCTATTTCTGTTTAGTCTCTAAGCCTTGACTGAAGGTCGCACCTATATGATTACTGTCAAACTAAGAGGACTCAAAGCAGCATATTTTCTAAAGACTGTTGATGGTAGTGAAGACTGATGTTTTTTTTGGGGCTGAAATCCTCTTCTGGTGAGCTTTGATATTCGCTTTAAAAAAAAAGTTGGTTTTCAAACTAAGTCACTATCACAATGTTGATGGGTTATAAGTAAAGTCAATTTGAACTAGAAGAGGTAGTGGATCCATCAAAAATATTATACACAGAGACTATCTCATCTGTGCAAACCTCTGTGGAGATTTATACAAGTATCTTTGGAGAGAAAATACACACAAAAAAATCTATATAGCCCGTATTAAAATCTGCAAAGTCAAGTACACTGCTGTTTTGAGTTTTTGACTCATTCTACAACCAATTGATGATGTGATCTTGAACAAAGCACTTCCTTAAACTGAGCACATGAATATATATTTTGGCTGCTGAAAACGATGAATTCGGACTTTTGAGTGTTGAATATTTAAAGGATGTTTCAAGAACAATCCAGCACCATTTTACAAGCATACACTTCAAATGCATGCTTGTGGCTCCTGATTCCTTCTGTGGCTGTCTGGAGGGGAAAATCAGCAGATCAATTTTTTGTATCATGAAGTTTCATGTATTTCATAAGGATGCAATTTTAATGCAAGTCTGGGAAAATCACACAAAAGGGGGAAAATATCTGCGAAAGACCTGAATTAAAGCCTGAGTAGTTTGCACATAGGGCATTAAGGGAAAACAAGGATTTTTAATAAATTTAGTAGCTATTTTCTATTTATTAACTCTTTGAGGCTGTTCAAAGTTCAACACAATAAAGCACTGCTTGTACTTTTACTGTGACTAGCCTATCTTGTACTGTAATTTGTAGCAGAGGCGCAATAACCTTTACAAATGTCTACTTTTTGTTTATAGCAGAAACTTCTCATAAGCAACATCAGACACCTAGTGAATGGAAAAGGAGAGTGGAGTAAATACCTCAGCCCATTAACATGGATCACATGGCACAGCACTTTCAAGTCCCTCCTATCTGTTTGCACTGAAGGATAATTTTAATGATGTATGCTTCATTAAATATTCATTAATAAATATAGAGTTATATGAAATGGTTAGATTATTTCACTGATAAAAGACAAATCAGTGCAAGCATTTATTTTTTCTTTAGAGTAAGCTTCTTAAGACCAGTGGGTGTACCACATTAGATGAGACTAATATTCATTCCCTTCAGTATCATGTTTCCAGTAGCTGTCAGTATCAGCTGTCTCCTTAGAAACATCCAGAAATTATGCAGCAGTCAGTATTTAGGTTCAGAGAAGTTCCCACTGCCAACACATAGGCTGTGTATCTCTACAGTATGTCTGGTTTTATCCTCTACAATTTTCAGTTTGTCTTCGTTTGAAAAGGGTTAATGCAAAATCAGAAGATACATGTATGCTTATGTTTTGGGAAATTTGATACCATAGTCAAGTCCATACATAGATTCCATAGGAAATCTCTGGTTTTCCTTCATTGGGTGGAACACAGAGAACTGGCTTCTGCAGGAGTTCTTCATATGAAGCTCTCAGCACAGAGGTAGGCAGGGAGCTCCAGGGCCCTGCCCTGAGTTCCAGCAGCCTATAAGAGGTTGTATGCCGTAGTTTGAGGCATGAAGTTCATATGATGGAAGTGGTCTACTGTGCTGTTGAGTGTGATTTTTCCCAAAAAAGCATGAGATTTCCTTGGGTTACTGCTATGGTTATTAATCTTAGTGCAGAAGGAAAGGGGGCAATTTAAAGGCAGTTATTTATGACAAAACTAAGGCATCATTACTGTGGTTTCCACATAAGAAAATCTCGTTCCAACATATCATTATGGTTTCTAAGAGGATTAGAAATATTCATCTTCTGAATATATTTTTTTCCCTGTTTAACTTTGCAGTAAATATATCACTTGTAGTGGTGCTTTGGTACTCCTAAATTTGCCAAGTTAACTATAAGCTTCACATAGCTAACTCTTCATCTGTGTCTTTTTGTCAACAGCTCTGGCAAAATCCCCAGCCAATGCAACCTGGCCTATCTCCATGAAAGTCAATGGACACCAGCTGAGAATTTGGCTCTCTCAGCAGCTTTGGCTGCATGTGCAAATTCATCGACCCAGTGGAGATAATGAATTCAGGCACTGATTTCAGTGGAATTTTTTTCTGGATTTTTTATCAAGAAGAGAACACACCAGAAATTCCCGTTGGCTTTCACCTTTAGGGAAAATATTTTGGGAGACTCAGGAGAGCTAAAGAGTTTTGCTGCTGCAGCTATCTGCATAATTAAACTATAGTACAACAACTAAAGAATATGCATGTGTTTGAGCAAACATGGCCTTAGCTGGGTCCTTTGGACACACTAAAAATCTAAACATGGTGCTCAGACACCTGAACACAAAAAGGTGAAATTGTTATTATTGTTATAAATTTCTCATGGAGAGTATCATGGAAACCTAGACAATGTGTCTTACAATGATGTCTCTTGCAGTTCTTCTACCCATAGAAGAGAGATGAGGTCCAAATTGCTGATGAACTGGTGCTGCATTCAAGCCTGAGTATGTGGCAGCTATTTACAGTGTCTGTCTATGTTACCAAATCAAATTTTTTCTCAAGGAGGCCAGCTGGCTGTCTCTATAACGTTCAAAGGCCTGCCTATTCAGAGGTTTACTTCCACACTACAAATCTCTTGCTATCCAGAGCAGGGTACATGCAAACTGCCTTGAACATCCTAACTCACAGGATGTGCCTGAGAAAAGTTTGGGGGGACTACTCAGTTGATCAGGGCCAAGACAGTGCAAGGACTCTAAAAATGCAGCAATATTCACTGCACTTTGATGGTCAGGAACTCCTTAAATTGCTGGTATAATCAGAACCTAAGGCTCCAAGCCCACCAGAGATGAAGAATGGGGAAGGCATGAGTAGTCATCACCGCTGAAACCAGTTCTGAGCTTTTCTGTCTGTGAACATGTTTAAGTGCTCAAAAATCATATTCTTCACTCAAATACTATAAAAGCTTGAGTTGTCCTTATGACTTGATTTTTTTTTCCTTAATCCTTTACTCCACAATATTCATTCCTAGTCTTTTTTTATAGGGTAAAATCACATATTTTTATTTACATGTTGTCATCATGAATGGACCTAATTACCAGAGTAAACAGGGTGTGGAAATCTTCTAGTTTCTTGGTAGATTTCACAATCCTATGACATTTATTTACATCTTTCCATTTGTTAACAGGATTTAAAACAGGTCTGCATGTGATTTTTAAAGGGCTAGCTTAAAAGGGCAATTATCTTATGCCCTTTAAAAGAAAATATCTACAAAATTTTCACATTTAAAATTACTACTTCATGTGTTTAGCTCTCTCCAGGCACTTTAAAGTAAAATGTCCTCATTAGTCAGTTTGTCGGTGTATGGCTATTGAAAGACAGCTTTTGAAAAGGTGGTGTTATTTCCAGATCTTGACTTAACAGAAGTTGAAAAATACTGTCTCTGGTTCTAAAGAAACAAAACAGCTTCTGGGCTGGATCTTTGTATGCATCTGAAAATTATACTGGATACTTGTAAAGAAGCATCTCTAAAAGCCTTTCATTTTTAACCTTTTCTGTTTTTCTGGGGGTTTTTGGTTTTGGTGTTTTTTGGGGGTTTTTTTGAGGTTTTGTTGGGGTTTTTTGTTTGGGGTTTTTTTGTTTTGTTTTTATTTGTTTTGTTTGTTTGTGTTTTGTTGGGTTTTTTCCAGCTACACATGCAGGTTCTTTCAGGAGCAGGGACATTCAATCCTACAGAGATTTGTGAGGTTTTTTCCATTATTTACTTGACTTCAGTATTTTTCCTAGTACCAAGGTACTTTCAGTTTTTTAAAAATGAGAAAAAAGCTAAAGTTGTCAGCATCAATAAATCAGCAGCCAGGAAGAGTCACTTCCTATCAGGGTTTCAGAAGTGCTTCATGATTTTCCGATCTCCTGTCTGTACTAATCATCTCTGATGTTTCACATATGCATGGTATATGATGCCAGGTTTTAAAACATAGCTGAGGAAGGAAATAAGGAAGGAAGGAATAGAGGAGAAAAGGCAAAAAGGCGAGAAGAAAGAAAGGAAGGAGGGAAAGAAAGGATGGCAGATACAAAAGCTGTATTACCTGTTTACAACTATATAACATCCTATTATATGTGGTGGAGGACAGGATCCCTCAGAAGTCAATGAATGCCAGACATAGCCTAGTAGCTGAGAGACAGACAAAAACAGAAAATAAAGGAGGAAGCCCCCCCCCTTATTTGCTGCATATACGCATATATGTGTGTGTATTTTCACAAATATATGAAATAGTACACAGTAGTCAGTATTCCAATATTTTTACTTGTATTCAGATCAATATGTAAATGAGAAATGAACAAACCTAATATATCCTTCTGGCTTAAAGCTGTGGATTCTAGAAAGCTGCCACAAATACTGCTACCATCTGCAATGCAGTTGCTGAAAAGTGCTGTCATTTCAATAGGAGGAGAAACTGATATCATGCCAAATTTTCCTAGATGTTCATAAAATCACTTGACAATAATTTTCATTGCACTAGTTAATTTAACATATAGGTATTATTAAATGTACTGATGGTTGGTTGATTGGTTGGTTGGTTGGTTAGTTAACATTTTTGTTTACAATCTTAAATGGTTTTCTTAACAGGCTTCCAGTTTGGCATGTAAGTATTAATTTTGAGTGTGGTGGGGATATGGCTATGTAGCCAATATTCATTTTATCCTTCCCTTTCATTTCAGTCAGCATTGCTTTAATAAAGTACTCACAGTCTAGTTGTTCTTTATTTCTGATTTATTTTGATTTTTATTTCAGAAAATTTATGGATAATGTATTACCTGTGATGTTTGTTTTTCTTGATGCTTGAATAGGAAGACAATATATTTTCAGCTTTCTGAAGGTGAGTTCTAACTCTGGAGCTTTTAGAGAAAGCTTGAGAATGGAGAGCAGAAGACTTGAAAACATAAAAGGCAAAAGCCATTATTCTGTTTATGAGTAGTTAAATTTTATTGCTTCGTGTGGGAAAAGGGGCCTGTTACTGTTTGTCAGACGATGGAAGTTGCTAATGATGCCCTTGTTCTGCAACTTGATCAGTTTATCCTGTTATTAAATATGACCATCAATACCAAAAAAATTTCTTTGAGGAAATATGCTGATTTATATAATCCTCAGTAAGAGTCCAGAAACACACATGGGACTTCCTGAGGATGAGGCTTCTGTTAGCAACTCACCTAGCCTCCCTTTGCTTTGTCCATACACATTCACTCAGCTAAACGGCAGAAGAGTTAGGAGCACCAAGGAGTGACCAGATGGAGGACCCCCCAAAACCAGAGGATGGCATTGAAGAGAGGAACAGCCAGTGTTCCTTCCTGTGTACACTTGGACAGGGCTGAGGCATGCGCCCCATGGCCTGGGAAATGCTGCTGGGAGCGACTTTTGGAACACTTTTCTGAATCACCAGCTTGTTTGCACGCCATCACCTCCTGCAGGATGTCTGGGGGTTATCATCCAGACTCAAGCCCCCACGATAAAGGCCATCTTACTTTCTGCACAGTCTTAACAAATGTACATCATGTTTATAGAGGATTAATGCCACCACTGACCTTAGGATACTTTCTGAGGAATTTACACCTTGATGCCATGAACTGTTCTGTAAAAATATACACAAAGCTGTCTTCAGGTATGGTAAATTGGTTCAGCAGGGCCAAGTCAGTTCCACTTCCAGCAGCACTTAAGTAGTAATTTAAAAATTGTTCTGACTGTTTAGCAAACTGTAATTAATATTGTTCAGATGCCATGGTACTAAAAGAGAAGTAGAGTGAAAGCTGAGAGAAAGAGAGAGAGAGAGAGGTACTTCCATTAGTATATATACCAGTGCCCCAAAAGGTATCTTTCATAGGGGTGTTGCTTGGAGTGCTGAACACCAGGAGCTAATCCACTCAGGTTACACCAAAATAAAACTGACAGGAGAAAGAATCGAGGCAATATGTGAAGATGTAGAAATAATTTCTATTAGCATTTTTAATGGTGCCCTGTGACTGCCAAAGAGGTAATGTAGAAAAGTGGTTTTAATGTAATGCAGAAGGTAGTAAGTGTTCAAAAAAAAAATCAGTTGGGATTTTGCCACTGGCCTCCATGGGGGAGGGATCAAGGCCTCAGAGAGCTACTTTGTTGGCTTTTAACTTTTAACAGCCGAGACAAATTTATTATTCACGTGCATTACAACACCAATTTTGAAACATGAAGGAACAGCGTAAGAGAGGAAGTACTTGGTTTCTGTGGGACAGAGTGAGAAGTGTTATATGGATAATTGTTGAAATTAGCTGAGCACCCTACACACTTTCAGCATATGACACAATTGAAACATATAGCTGTTCTAGTATGTCATAATTTTTCACATCTTAAAAGAAGTGTTGAACCTGATGAGGAACAGCTTGCATTGGGTCCCACTGATTTAATTTGTACATACTGTAATTTACTAGGCTGCAGTAAAAGCAGTCATTTTGTGAGGCTATCATAAGCTCATTAGAAGCGTACTGAGAAAGCTTAATGGCTTACAACCCACTGCTTCATGCATCCATTTTACAGAGATCCCTTCCCAACAGAGCCTGACGCATGATGTTCTATGCTGCTGGCAGTACAGTAGTTTTCACACACACTCCAGAAAATCAGAGGTATTTGTGAATAACAAGATTAAAGACAGAGCCAACATTTCAGAAGCACTTGGAGTGCTGCTGGGACAGGGAAAATCTTGTGTATTGTTAACCATGGTGAGGCTGGTTAGCTGTTAAGTACTGTATAGTGTAACTAATCAAAAGCCCTAGCATCTCAGACAATGGAACAGAAATAATTACTCTCCCAGAGCTACTATTGTTTCGTGTTCAGCCTTCTCTGGACTAATAAAGGGTTTAATTTAAATTGTGTTAAGAAAATACTGGTATTAAAAAGAACCACAGCATTCAGTTGCTCTGAACACAGCATCAGGTAAACTACATAATGGATTTAGACATAATGGCCCAATGGAGAGTGAAGTACAAACAAACTCCTTTTCCATCTCCTTCTCCATTTGCTGTCTTTATTAACCTCCAATGCTTTAGGATACAAAATAATAAGGGCACTTTGCCAAAAAGAAGAAAAAAAAAAGAATGTAAATCAAGGAAAAAGGAGAGAGACAATGAAATGCATAGAGTGTTCTACATCCAATTAACTGAGCACAGAGACGGGTAGATTTTTAGCATCAAGTGGATGGATGCAATGACCTAGTGCCTCAGCTGGTAAAACAAAAATCAGACATCTCTGTTCATATGAGGCTGCTCTGATTTGACACCATCTAACATTAAGATTCATATTTAGAAACTTTTGTCTGTCATTCTCTTCCTGAAAGGAAGAGCATGCTACTCCTGTAGGGTGCACTGGTGGCTGGTGTCCAGGAAAGCACTTTAAACATATGCATGCTCACACAGTTGTCAGTAGACCTCATCTTCCAGTGTATACCAGTCTGTGTTGCTGGACTTGACCTACAATCCTTACTGCTCAGCAGGTTTGAGCACGTGGCTTCATCCATTACAGATTGTAGCTGTGTGAGCTCTCTCTATTGAGAATAAATTAATAAATTGCCAGTTGTCTCACTTTGTCTTGCTTAAGTACTTTAGAAAAGCAAAAATATCATTACAGGAGCACAACCTTAACATTACAATAAAGCCCATATGTTTTTTTCCCAGAAATACATTTCCTTTAGTCTTTTATGCAATATTTTCTAACCATGCTGGTGTTTCTTAATTGCGTAACTGAGGGTTAAATGGCAGGTTAATTCTTCTGAGTGGCTGACTAAAAATTCAAGAGTATTGGGCAAAAAGCAAGGACCTGGAAGACAAACGCTGACCCATGGCAGTGACACAGAAACTTGAACAAATTGAGTAAACTACTACTTGCATGCTGGAGAGCTGAAATTAAAATGCATGTGAGCATATTGATGCCAGTTTCAAGTTTGTATGGATGTAAGTTTACAGGTTTATCTCCATTAGAGCTGAGCTGGTAGGTGATCAACACCCACAATATCTGTTACTCTTACCTTTATCAGAACTTGGAAGATGTCTGCATTTCTGATCTTATTCTACAAAGATTGCCTCCAAAATACAGTGCTTCTGGGAACTGCTAGACAGAAAATGCTGACTGCTTGCACTACAGTTAGTTTTGTTATAACCATTACTTTTCAGATGAGATTAATATTATTCAGTTGCAAATGAAAAAAAAAACCAGTTTGGTACAGCATTTTTATTATAGCTCTGAGTGTATGCTATGGTTATAGTAAAAATATCACGTTCAGCATAAACCCCCTATTATTAATTTATTCCTTGTCCACTGCATTCAAAATGTCTTTGTGTTATTAAGTTCAACTTATTTGTAATTTGAATTCAAAGATTGATCGAACCTCTGAGGTCAGCAGAAGTAATATATAATTTCCTAATCAGAACCTGTTGCATGCTTCTATATATAATGTGAATGTCTTTTACACAAAAAAATAAAATGGAATGTGGATGAGATTTTCTGAGGCTGATATTTTTGTTTTTGAACCAGACACTTCTTTATCAGTTTGTCCAAGGAATTACTATCTTAAACAATTTTTTTCCTGAAATATGCCAGAGTTTAGTCTTCATTTGGGGCTTCATAGAGAAGCTTGTTTAGCAGGGGCCTTTGATCTGGAGAGTTCCAGAGACAACATGGGATAAACAAAAGATCTTGTCCTAAAATCTGATATTCTTAAAACCAAATAACTTCTCTTTTGGTTGTTCCATGTCACTTCTCTCTGGGACACTCAATTAAATTGTGTGTTTATGTCTGTGTGCCTTGGGGTTATTTTTGTTTTAATAAATACAAGAAATCCAGTTCAATTTAAGAATTGCAGATTTTTCACCAGTGAAATAAGAGGCATTTTAACTTTATGCATTTCTTATTTTTAGAATGTATTTGACCATTCTTTGACCCAAGACAATCCTTGACTGGTCTTTATGCATGTAGTTGTTTGGCACACCGTGCATGGCATATTCGAACAACTATTTCACACAAAAACATGAATTACAGACACATAAAATTTTTGTGAACTGGGCTGTAAAATTTCTGATGCAGTAGTCTCTATCTAACTTGACAGCTGGTATCTGATCTGAAAATAGTGTCTTTTTCCTCAAATGCTAGTCATCCTGTTACTTTGCACTGCATAGAAATGAACACATATATGGATAAGAAATAATCTGGAAAAAAATCTTCTAGAACAACAGTAATTATGTGCCACTTTGGCGTGAGTACACCCTGAGTCCCTGATGGTCTCCTGGAAAATGTGTTTCCAGTGCTGTATGTGCTTAGCAATCCCTTAGATCAGAAACAAACATCCTGAGCCAAACCTTGAAACATTTATTCTTTAAAAGGAAAGTCTTCTGTGAATTGTATTCCTAAATAAAAGCCTGAGAATTGAACCTCAACTGTGCATGTGGAGGAACAATGGATGTAGTAGATGTTCTGCAGCACTCCAGAGAGAATGAGCTGGAGTAAAAAATCTGAGGAACAAATGTTCTTGACAGACAATGTCAGAGCTGGGAGCTGTGGTGTGCAGTGTCTGCTTTCTGCCTTGATAACAGACCTGATGTGGTTTTGATTTGCATTCCTGTGCTAGCCCAAGCTTTTGCTGATATGTTTTGGGTCTGTGCCTGAATATGGAGGCTCAATTTTCACAGAATCATAAAATATGGGACCCATCAGGATCATGGAATCCAACTCCTGGCCCTGTACACATCACCCCAAGAGTCACACCTTGTGTCTGAGGGCATTGTCCAAAATGTTCTTGAACTCTTTCAGGTTTGGTGCTGTGACCACTTCCTTGAGAAGTCTTTTCCAGTGCCCAAGCACCCTCTGAGTGAAGAATCTTTTCCTGATATCCGACCTAAATCTCACCTGACCCATCTTCATTTCATTTTCTCCAGTTGTCACTGATCACAAGAGTGAAGACATTACTGCTTCCTCTCTGCTTCCCCTCAGGAGGATGTTGAAGGCCACAATGAGGTCTCCCCTTAGTCTCCTCCATGCTGAACAAACCAAGTGATCTCAGCAAGGCTTCATAAGATTTGCCTTTTAGATGCTTCACCATTCTCATGACCCTCCTCTGGACACAGCTTAATGTCTTTTTTATATTGTGGTGCCCAAAACTGCTCATGGGACTCAAGGTGAGTGCACAGCAGAGTGGGACAATCCCCTCCCCTCCACAGCTGATGATGCTGTGCCTGATGCACCCCAGGACATGCTTGGCCCTCCTGGCTGCCAGGGCACAGCTGACTCATATTCAACTTTCCATTGACAAGGATGCCCTTTTTTTTTTTACCACGAGAGTCACAGCATCTGTCAATTACAGCAGATCTAGTAGAGAGACTGTGTGGCAGTTGGTAACATCTACCTGGAGAGATGTCTTCCCTGAGCAGAGTTTTCCTGTGAGAGATCACAGATACTCCATCCTTTTGAATTACAGTGGTAGAGTGGAGAGCTGATGACAGGCTGAGTTAAAGCAGTGCTAACCAGCAGTTTGTATAGTCTGGGAGGTTGTCAGAGAGACCACTAGTCCAGTGTAGGATGCTGGCTGTGGTTGCACTGATGTGACAAGCAATAGGTGATTTTCTTAGATATCTCTCTTACTGCTGCAGTGAGATGGAGACCAGCCTCAAAGGGAATTTGATTTGGATCATCATAATTAGTAACACTGTTGTGCTGTCAGGGTACCCTTCATGTAAATCGTGGGAAGCAAACCGATTATTGCATTTTTCAATTTGTTTCCAGCAGTTTTTCTTCATAATTACACAAAAGATGACTCCTGAATACAAGGGATTGGGCAACATTATTTCTGGTGTGTTTTGGATTACAAAATGTCTGTTTGAATTATACTGAAGGAATATATGTGTTTGTTGCTGTAAAGAGTTGATTAAATAATGTTCTTGGGGATAAGAGGAGTATGGGATTTTATAGATCAAGAAAACAGTTGTAAGAAAAGCCTCTACAGTAAAGGGTGGGAGAGGAGCAGAAGAATAAAAATAAGCTTTCTGGGTCATAAATATTCTCGATTATCATCTGTGAAGTCCACCCCATGTCCTTTTCTTCCTTCTCTCCTTTTCCTAGAAAAATAACTTTTTTTTTTCTTCAATTTTAGGATTGAGGAATTAGGGCCATGGAGCCCTATATTTGCTCATTCCCTTGTTTTCCTACCAGCATGTCTCCCTGTGAGGCATATCCCCCCTAACAAACCCTTCTGTGAAGGGTTTGTCAGTGACTGCCAGCCTAAGAATCTCCATTCCAATAACACATGCAAACAAGCAAACAAATCCACTCAAGGCTGTTTTGAGATTGAACTCTTGTTGGAGCTACTTTATGTAAAATTTCTTGTTTAGTGTACTTGGAAATGAATGTCCCAGTTCTTCAGGGTATGAACCATATTTTCTTTGTGCTATTTCTAAAGTAAGCTGTATAAAATATATTCTCTTTTTGCAGAAGTTGGAAAATAATGTGATAACTACCTGTATCTATCTACATCTGTCTCTCTGCCTGAAAGCTCAATAAATGTAACTGTTATCATACCTACCTCCTTGTTACAAATAAACTCTGACACTGAAAAATATCACTGCCTCCTCTCACAGAGCATCCTCAGCCTGTCTGTCTTCTAATCTGCAGATTTCTAGGACAGAGAATTTTCTGATCCTGTGAAAATTTATGAGGGCAAATGTTTTTCCAAGCTCATTAGGGATTAAAAAAAAAAAAAAAAGAATATTCAATANTACCTCCTTGTTACAAATAAACTCTGACACTGAAAAATATCACTGCCTCCTCTCACAGAGCATCCTCAGCCTGTCTGTCTTCTAATCTGCAGATTTCTAGGACAGAGAATTTTCTGATCCTGTGAAAATTTATGAGGGCAAATGTTTTTCCAAGCTCATTAGGGATTAAAAAAAAAAAAAAGACGAATATTCAATATATCTGGGGAATCACAACAAAAGAAACCCCACCCTACTGGTTCTTATGAGTGAGAGTGTTTTCCTGGTAATTTAAAAAAAAATCATTTGGATTTATATATTTTTTTCTTTCTCCTGTGAGTTTTCTAAAGTGACAGTTTAAGCTTGCTATTTAACAAGAAAAAAATCTTTATAAATAATTCAGATGGGATATTTTGACAATTTCAGACATTCCCCGTTCTTTTTACCAAGCAGAAAATTGGCTACTGACAACTCTTTCTCAGGAGATAATACTTTTAAGAAAACAACACTTCTCATGTTGCAAAAATGCTGAAGGATTCTACTCTGTCACGCAGGTCCTCCTAGCCTTAAGGCCATCCGTTTTCCCCATGAAATATTTCCATATATATAATGCAAAAATATATCCACTTCTGCTTTCCATGGAGCAATCTAAGAGGAAGGTGACCCACTTAGTGGATTAGGGAAAGACTATGGATGTACCCATGGACTTTAGCAAACCTTTGACAGTCTGTCACAGCATTCTTCTGGACAGACAGCTGCCCATGAGTTGGATGGGGTGCACTGTTCACTGGATGAAAAACTGACTGGATGTCCAGGCTCAGGGAGTGGTGGTGAATGGAGTCAGATCCAGCTGGCAGTCTGTCACAGCTGGTGTCCCCCAGGGCTCAGTGCTGGGGCCTGTTTAACATCTTTATTGATGATTTAGAAAAGGGGATGAGGACACCCTCAGTCAGGCTGTGGACACACCAAGTTGGGCGGGAGTGTTGATCTGCTGGAGGTCAGGAAGGCTCTGCAGAGGGATCTGGACAGCCTTGATCAATGGGCCAAGGCTGATTGTGTGTGTGAGTGAGGTCCAGCAAGGCAACAGGTGCCAGGCCCTGAAGCTGGGTCATAACAACCCCATGCAGCACTACAGGCTGGAGGAAGAAGTGCTTAGGAAGTGTTTGTTCTTTTTTTTGGTTCTGTCACCTGCTGGCAGAATTACGTTGAACAGTTCCACTGATGGCTTGTACACATCCATCTGCTGATGCCTACACACTGATGCCCTCAAACAGGTTTTGTCAAACTTTGTATTTTGTCAGACACAGTGGCTCAAGAAAGATTCTATAACTCTTTTTCAGTCTCCTTGCATGTTTATTTATTTGCTCAAAATAGCCAAGAGCTGGGTCCACAGAGAAGTGCCCAGAAAGGACCAGAACCACCTGACCTGTTCAGATGTTTCAGATGATTCCTATTCAGACACTATACAAAGAGAATTCAGATTGAAAATACGTATTTCTAGTCTACCTCTCAGGACATTTTATTCTGTCTCTGGACTGTTCTAGAAAAAGTACCTTTACAAGCATTTCAAAAATGTCTATTAAAAAAAGGAATAATTTTTGGAATTTTCTCAGAATTGCTGAATTTTCAGATGTGTTTTATGCATGATTGTTATTCTTAGATCTTGCAAAGGGATGCAGATAGAGTAAAATCTAAATCAACTGCCAAAAATCTAGGCAAGGTGCTAAGCCAGTAGAATGTATTTTCTCTGCTATCTGTGTACTCATCTGTTTGCAGTCTCCTCTTACTAAGAACACTGTCTCCATGAGACAATTAGTTGAACAGAACATTGATAATTAAATTGCTCATTGAATCTGTCCTGGATTTTAATTAGTTTTTGAAGTTTAGCATTGAAATACTATTTTTAACAAAACTAGATGCAGAAAAACACAGTGAAATATCCAGTGAATTATTTTAGCATAAATCCACATGTATGCTATCATTACCAGCTTTTCAGAAATTTCCAACTGAATTAAAATAATGAATAGTTGTTTAATATGCTTGCTTTGATTAAGTGTCTGGTTTATGAGGTTTCACACAGAAGCAGACTTTATAACGCTGTTAACAGCAAATGTTGATGGAACCCTTGTCCATTAATGCAGTAAGCAGACCTTCAGGTTTGTTGTGTACCTAGTGACTTCTAGGAAAATCATTAAAAAGTCATAAGATCTCTAAACATGTACCATATACTGTATAAATTGGGACATAGTTCTTGAGGTCTAAGATGTATTTTTCTTATCTTGAAAAATTGTGTTGCTGTAACAAGTTGCTCTTTATTAGTTCATCTATATTATAGAACTACCTAAATTATGGGTACCACTTTAATAGACCTACCCAATAAAATACAGTCATTGCCACTAAGTTTGAAATTTCAATAAACCACATACAAAGAAAAGGAAAATTACAGTAAAAAAGATGGCATTGCCATTTTTTTTTGTCAAGGAACTGAGACATAGCCATCAGTCGAGAAAAGTATTTAAAATCAGGCTTGAAATAGTGCCCACTTGAATAATTCTTGAGATTTTTAATTTGTCTGCATAGGGTAATAGACCTGCAAAAAACAAGATTGTACTGGAGTTTGAATTCTGAGAGTTATAAACATTTCTCAGTTAATGCAGCATTAAAACATAGCATTGCTTATGACTGAATCTCTTTATGCAGCTCTCGTCCTGGCACTGAGCAACTTTCCAGAAATTGACTTTGCAAATGTAATGTTCTTTTAATAAGCTTCTCATATGTAATCTAATACTGAAATAAAATTTTAAAAAATCGTTAATGCTGGCAATACAGTCTTTATAATTGGTTAACTTGTCCTTCATTTACTTAACAAGGCATTTACTTGTTTATATTAAAAAGCTGCATCATGGCAGAAGACAGCATGAAATCTGAACCCCAAGCAAAATGAAGAGTTTTTCCCCATTGTCCTCACAGGGACCAGGCTTCCCACAAGAGTTTGAGATTCAAGACATGAAAGTATCAAAATCAGAGATATGTTGGAAAAATCTCATCTCTGCTAAATAAAGCAAACAAAAAAAAAAAAAAAAAACAAACAAAAAAAGCAGAGGAGGGAGCAGAGAAGTCTTATACTTAAAAAAATATAATCCCTAGAAGTTTCATAAAAACAAGAAACTTTAATTGTTAATGTGGCTGATTTTTAATTATAGAGTTCATCTTTATGCTTGAGTTTAAACTCTTACATAAAATGGATAATTACATTAAAGTTATTTTTGCATTTTTTTATAACTAATTTAAGTTGATTGTAATATTAATTGTTCCACAGTTTCCATATAACTGCACTCAACCTACAAGCTGCTTCATAACCACAGTTGCAGGCAGATAAAAAGCACTAGTTAGTTGTGTCCATTGCTAATGTTTAAATGGCACTTTCTCTGACACACAGCAAACCCATACTTTGTGTAGCCAGTAGGGGCAAACAACACAAGCCAACACTTATTTAAAAAACTCACTTAGTTCCTTCCTTATCAAAATATTCTGGTCTCTCTTTTTGTTCTAAGGTGGTATTATGATGCATATCTTTGTGGATTGGGCAAGACAAAGATGTAGCCATTGGCTTCCCCACCCCAATGAACAGCAGGAATCCTTGAAGTCAGGCCAACAGCGCAAAGCCATTTTGCAGGAATTGTAGCTGCACAAAACAATATGTAGCAATATCTAACCAGAACATGCAAGACTGAAGATATAAGGTCTCTAAGAGATGTTACTGATGACCTCAGAAGATCTGTATTCCATTGAGTAGAATAATGGAGAAGGAGCCAAACCAGCTGAGATCAAGTCTCTCTNAAAACAAAACAAAATAAAATAAAATAAAATAAAATAAAATAAAATAAAATAAAAGTAAGACCACATAGAATGAAGTTCCTCTTTCTTGTTGCTGACTTCTGAATATGCTGGTTTATAACTTCTAGTGTCTTAGGTTGGCAAATTAGATTGTAAGGGCATGCAGAGATGTAGGCCATTGGGAACAGGATAGTAGCATTTTACATTAAATCCTGAATGCTGCAAAATATTCTGATGGAAGCTGCAGTATTTGTACTACATGTCCTTTAAATGTGTNAAAAAAAACAAACAAAAAAAGCAGAGGAGGGAGCAGAGAAGTCTTATACTTAAAAAAATATAATCCCTAGAAGTTTCATAAAAACAAGAAACTTTAATTGTTAATGTGGCTGATTTTTAATTATAGAGTTCATCTTTATGCTTGAGTTTAAACTCTTACATAAAATGGATAATTACATTAAAGTTATTTTTGCATTTTTTTATAACTAATTTAAGTTGATTGTAATATTAATTGTTCCACAGTTTCCATATAACTGCACTCAACCTACAAGCTGCTTCATAACCACAGTTGCAGGCAGATAAAAAGCACTAGTTAGTTGTGTCCATTGCTAATGTTTAAATGGCACTTTCTCTGACACACAGCAAACCCATACTTTGTGTAGCCAGTAGGGGCAAACAACACAAGCCAACACTTATTTAAAAAACTCACTTAGTTCCTTCCTTATCAAAATATTCTGGTCTCTCTTTTTGTTCTAAGGTGGTATTATGATGCATATCTTTGTGGATTGGGCAAGACAAAGATGTAGCCATTGGCTTCCCCACCCCAATGAACAGCAGGAATCCTTGAAGTCAGGCCAACAGCGCAAAGCCATTTTGCAGGAATTGTAGCTGCACAAAACAATATGTAGCAATATCTAACCAGAACATGCAAGACTGAAGATATAAGGTCTCTAAGAGATGTTACTGATGACCTCAGAAGATCTGTATTCCATTGAGTAGAATAATGGAGAAGGAGCCAAACCAGCTGAGATCAAGTCTCTCTTCTCCTATAATATGCAATCAGGTTTTCAAACTCATTTAGAGATGCAAATTGATGGATTTTCCTGCTTAAAACTTTTCTAGATGTGCATACTCCTCCCTGTGGGATCTTATTTAGTGCTGTTTGAAAAACAGTTTGGGTTTTGTCAGACTGGATTTTACTTACTTCAGTACTCCTTCCAGGGTCTGAGAACTTTCTTACTGTAAATGGATTAACTGATAATATTTAGAAAAAAATCTACAAAGTAGAATTTCAGACACTTTTTTTTATATAGAACTTTTTGATCACAGTTTTTAAAAAAAACCCCAAAAACAAAATCAAAGAAAAACAAAACAAAATAACAACAGGAAAAGACATTGAGTGGTTTTCATCACAGTGGTGACTGATTTAGAAAAGATGAAAACAGTAATAAGTGGCTTGGAAAGGCAGTGAAAGATCCTCCTTGAACCCATGGAGAGACTTAGGCTAACTGGAAAACTTCCAAACCAAAGTATTCTATGATTCTATGTTATTTTTGAGGTGAAGCTTCTTCATGCTCCCCCCCACTTAGTATTGATCAACAGCTTCCCTCTTCCTTGTCTGAGTGGGATAATGTCTCACAAACTCTGAGTTATGCTTTTCCACAATAACTTTTCATCTCCCACAGGTTATTTTTATTTTATTGTGAAAGAAAAATGTTTCCAAGTATCATTTTTTTAAAAGGTGAGTTTATCTCCAATATTTAGACAGGCAAAATCATGTAAAAGGTCATCTATTTCTTGTCAAGCTCAATCTTAATTTCTTTAAAGTGTATTCTTCTTGTGCCCCTTTTCTTCCACATATTTTAATACATAAATAGTATCCCATTGTAGTTCTTTTTATCTCACTCTTCTGTTTACCTCCTGCTGCATGTAGAAAACTTAGAAAAAGCCTATGGAGTGGAATATGGTTTTATCTCTGTACCTTATTTAGTACAATAAACAGTGGGAGTTGGGAAGAGATCAGCAACAAATAGAAGATTTAAAAGAGAGAGAGACTTAAACATGTCACTTAAATAAAAGTTTTACTCTCCAGTGCTTTAATGAAGAGGCTCTTTAAGTGCATTATTATAATTTATTGTGAGCAAATGGCTATAAAGCTGAAGTCAGATAGCACTGCTTTTGAGCAAATAGCACAGAAGTGTTTACAAAATCATTAGCAGATTTGAAGACAGCTGATCCTTCTTCAGGTTAAATAATTCAGGATCATTGTGGGGAAAGTCCTAAGCACAGCTTAAGAAAGAGCTTAAGCTTCTACAAAGTATGCATGACAAAGGAAGAGGTTGTGAGAAGAGAAAGAAGCCATGACCATGATAAGGAGAGGCTTGGGTAAGGAGATTACAGGCAAAATGTTTGAATGTGGTACTTTTTGCAACATTTGTTGGTAATCGAAGCTCTTGTGACGAACATCCCCCTTTTAACCTTAATCCTTTATTTTGCCACGATTTGCTCCTTAGGCAGGGCTGGTATTTTAACTTCTCTGTGTCTACAGAGTGTGTAGAACTTTAAGTTACAAAAATCTGGAGCAAATGTGTATCAAAGTGTTTCCTCAGGAACAGCACTTATCCAGACTGCAGACAGCTGGCAAAAAAGCCCAACCAGAAGCAATCAGCCCAACCCAACCTAATCTCCTGTGCAAAGAAAGATCTAGGCCTTTAAAATGATGGTTTAAGTCTGAGGTGACCTGAGTTGCCTCCTGGATGTATCCACCTCATTCCATTTTTCTAGTAGAAGCCTATAGGCAGGAAAATACTAATTTCAGTGTGTATTATTCAAGTGGATGAGAACAGACTTTTGAGTGTCTCAAAGGTAGAAGAAATGTTCAGAATAATTTCAGAAATATTTTGTCTTCTAGAAATAGCCGGGGACTGGAAATAGTCACAGCAATTTGCATTTGTGTAATTCAGAGGTTGCAACTGATTACTACTACAGTGTTTCTGTAGTGTGTTCTATGTTGCAAATTTTGCTATCAGAAAGGTTCACTTTATTTTCTTTCTTCTCATCTGCTATTTCTTTTGTCCTTTTCCTCAGTGTAACTCCTTGGAAGCTTTCTACAGAAACTATAGAAGTATTGAAGTGCTCACTTTTCCCCACAGAAGCATCCCACATGAGCATAGAAGAAGTCATAGACATCCCAGATTGCTGGGATAGAGCACAGGGTACATGATCACTGAAAATTGCTCCCTAGGTGCCCTTGGCATACTTACATCTGTGGTCTACTGACACAGCACAAGTAATCTCCAAATGTATGTATAGCAGCAACAGGAGAAACCGCCACTGAAATAAATTCAAACATGGCTCATACAGTGCTACTAAAAGACTGATTGCCCTGTCCTGTATGATATTTATTTGTTCTTTGTTGTTTTATAACATTTCAAAAGAAAGTAATTTAGACTTTGCAATATGTACATTGTCCTAGGTAACCTTTGATAGTGAAAAACACATCAAATCATAACAAAGCTTTCATGCTACATAAAAGATTTAGAGATGTATCATTTGCAAAATCAGTAATGGAAAATTTAAAACCTTCTTATAAAAATAGATAGCAAGCAGTCTTAGTAATTTGGGGTCTTTTAAAAGAACAGTTCAGCTAAATCTGTTTGAATTCAGGGGTTTTAACATTGCAAAAAAATGTGCATATTGCATAACTGATAGATCTGATCGAGTATTCAGGGGTTTAGGGTCACAAAAGGAAACAGACTGCATTTAATCCCATTGCAAAAGACTTTCTATGGGCTGTGCATTAAATGCATTTCCTTTTTTCTGGTAAAAGACAGAGAGAAAAATCCAGAGACCTTAACAAGTAAAGATCAAGTGCCTGGAAAATACACTGGCAACTAGCAGTGATGTACATGATTTTATAGAGGCTACCAGACAGAAAGCATGGAAAGTTTCTATAAGTTGGAAGAAGAAATTTGAGCTGAGATCTCTGAAAATTAAATATGATGGCCATTTAAATCCAAAGTAGAGTGAGAGGCAGACTAAGCTGCAATAGTTGCCTTGAGCTCTTTCTTACTGTTGCATAGGTTAATATCCTCCAGAATGTTATTCAGGATATATCCACATGAGAGCAAGGGAAATAATAGTCAATTGGAAAAGTGGCAAGATAAAATGCATAAAACAGAAAATTGCTCTAAAATGTTCCTCAGAAAATGATTTTTAATATCAAAAGACATTTTCAATCTATATTTTAATTCGTTTTTCTTCTGTATCTTGGGAAATTGAGATGAGGGTTTTAAGACTTGCACATCTGTTTTAAAAATCATCCAAATATTGTTTGGAGGAGAATTCTCTCAGGTGCAGAGGGTCATCACAAGGTCTTTCTATCATTCATGCCAACATCCACTCTTCATGTGTTTTAAGTGGTGCAGGAAAAGATAGGCAGGAAGAAGAATTTCATTCAGGAAACTGATAGCAAAGCATCTACTAAGGCTTTGAAAAACATTGCAATATATTGGTTCCTTCTTTCTGAATGTATTTGGCTTGTGTATTTTTCCAAATAAGTTATTATAGATGACATCAGCAATGCTTTGCTCTATAATGCTGATCTTAATACCAACAGAGAACTTCACTTATAAGAATTTAGGATTTCTATTCACACTTAGTTGTGATTTTTTTTTTCCTGCAAAGTTCTCAATGAGATAGCATACAATGGCGACAATTAATTAATTTTTGAATTAAGGGACAGTGTTTCCATATATCAGCATTTTATGGGACAAGAGGCATCAGGTATAATTAAAAGAAGGGACAGTAGACAGGTGGGAACTTTAATTACAAGTGAAATTCTGTCTAAAAAGAAATTCCATTATAAGCTCTTTAGCAACACTATCTTACTCGATTACTGCTACTCAGGTTTTGTCACATACCCACCATAAGCAGATGTGTCCTGCATTTAGATAGAGCAAGGTGCTGGCACATGGCCAGAAGATTAAAATGCCTCAAGGTGTATCAGTTGTCAGCATAGTGACCAAGTCCAAAGGATCACTTACTGCTCTGGACAAACAGCATCTCTCCTTCACAGAGTTGTGTAGGTGATTAGATGTAATTCTGCAAAACATCTTCGGCATTTCTGATGGGCTCTCACAGGCAAGGATGGAGGCTTACACAGTGGGAGTAGCTTAGAGCAGACTGCAGACTTTGTAATTTGTTATCACCATTTTGGTGTGGATGCACTTTTTTGTCAGCACTTTGTGTCATTCTTTCAGGAAACTTCATTTCCTCTGTTTGAAGAAGGGTACTGCTTCTTGAGACTCAGTGCTTTCAATTCCTTCCCTTTTCAAGGGATACTGGGAGTGATAATCCCATATTCTATAATGCAATTCCATTCAAAAGCAGCAATGGATTAGACATCCAGCAAAAGGAATTGTTTCATCTCTACTCCAAAACTGACAATCAGCACCAAAACCTGAGGGGCAGAGGGTTATCCCATTCCCTGGCAAGCAGGTCATTGTTGGGAAATCTCTTCCACCTTCTTTTGTAGGTGATCAATCCAATGTACTATCTGTGCACTCAGGAACTCTTAAAGCTTACAGAATGTCTCTGAATTTTCAATTCAGTAAAAAAAATGGCAAAGCTGTAATTTCTGTTTAAATTTCCTTCTGTTTATTCATATTAGTGTAATTCATACATTGTCTGGAAAATCAGGAAAAGGCCCTCTCACCATTTAAAATCTCCAAGGATGTGCCTTACAAGAGGCTTTCTATAGAATGATAGGCAATATGTGCTAAATTTTCTACCATATCAGAAAGCAGAGACAGACCCTTAAAGGCCATAATTAATGTTCTTTACAATTAATGGAAATTTTATGTGTATTCCAAACAGAAGATGTGAGAATCTCCAACATAATCCCAATTCATAAGAAATTTAACTTTAAAAACTAGGCAAGTCTCAAGCATATGGCTTTCCAGATGATTTTTTTTCTTTCATTCTTTCTTTACTTCCTTCAAGCTGCAAAATTGGCGGATGGGTGATAGCTAGCATTTGCACCTAACATTTGATACAAATAAGACTTCAGAAGATAGTTAAGCTCAAAAATAAAGACTGTTCTGAGATTTGAAAAGTGACCAAAAAAAAAAAAAAACACCAATAAATACAAATTAATGATAAATGGAATGCACTGAGTTGAAGAAAGTCTAGCAAGACACAAGCAGGATTGATGATCACTGGAAGTTATTTATGATTTTTGTTAAGTCATTAGTAGTCAGGTCTATTAGTGAAATTCAAAGACTGGATGAAGTTTAAACACTTCAGAGGCCAAGGAGAAATATATGAAAAGCACTGTGTTCTGTAACTGTATAAACAAAAAAAAGAGAAAAATTAAATTTGGCATGATGTATAATAACATTTGGCAGACATAATGCAAGAACGTTCTGTTGATGAAGGAGAAAAACCTGGGAAGTAATAGTGGTGCAAGAAACACAAGAGATTAACTGTGGACAGCAGAGTATTCATCAGTTTGCAATGTGTAACAGCTGCCAGAAAAAGGGCAGTGCAATTTTAGGCTGCATGCACAAAGACATCATATAGTAGAGGAGGCAAGTAATAGTATCTCTGCAGCTTCTGTGTCATCCCAGTTAGACTACTGCATGGTGGTGGGTTTTTTTGGCTGAACGTTATCAAAAAAAGATGCTATGAATCTCGAAAGAGCATTAAAGAACAGCTTTAAACAGCTCTGCCCATCCCTCCAGTGAGCTGGCTGGAGGGATAGGCATCTTAGTCCAGAGAAGCTCATTTAAAGAGATGCCACCAGCCTGAAAACCACTTAGTTTAAAAAAAAAAATTTGAGTAGTTTAAAGTATTCTCACTCTTTGTCTTGACTTACCCTACCAATTAGATTTTCTTTTAATTTAATTCCTTTTTGGGTATTTTTGGGGTAGAATTTATATTTATTATTAATAAGAACATGAAGTAACAGGACATTCAGAAAAAGGTTTCTCTTAACTGTGTCTTCTAGTGAATATAGTTTAACTAAATCATAAATAAAAAGAAAATTGATATACAAATATTTATCATCAACACTATACTTAAACTCAAATTATTTAATTGCAAGGAAGCATAATTAAGGGTAATAATATGAAACTGAGAGAAGGGAATTATATTTGGATACCAGGACCCCATTTTCACTGCAAAAATTTTTGATATAAAAAAAAGTGCTCCAGTCTCAGAATCTGATAAAAATGAACTGAACAAATTATATTAAATGTGCTGCTAGTATTGGTCCTGTAGTATCAACAAAGTTAGTAGGTCTTAAAATATCTCTGAGTTTGTCTACAAGTATGAGTCTCAGATAATGCATATAGTTTGTCAACTTTTATAGGTATTCTTCTTGGAGACCAGACTTCCTTCTCATCCTCTCACCCACACTTGCATGTTGTTACACATTTAACATCTACAGCAAAAGTTTCCAAGCACTATTGCAAATGTAAACATATGTTATCCATTAACAGAAATGAGGTGTATACATTTAAACTCTTATTTGGCTTAGGGTAGTTAGATATCTATTATTTTTTTCCCCGAAGCATGAGTTAAAATTTGAAAGTCCTATAGTTTATCAAAAGCACCAAAAGAAAAAGTGGTCAGTAGAATTTCATAATGTTCTATTAACAACCTGTTTGGCTCTTTTCAGTACTTTTGCTTTTATAATTTTCTTTTCAAAAGAGATAACCAAGATTGAAGAGTGACTGATAGCCATAGGTCATAGTTGTCTCAAACATTAAAGAAAACCTTTAGAACCTGTGAAAAGTCCTCTAAACAGGAAATATATCAGTTTTCATTGAGAAAATACAGTATGCACATTTGCCTCTACACATTATGGGATGAGCACAGCCAGGTCCCAATGACGATGGAGCTGTTCTCTTTAACACAAGAGTTTTGGGGAGCAACATAACTGAAACTCATGTCACCAGTGTCTTGATATTATGGCAACAGTCTCCCATGTTGGTCCCCAAATCCACATTAACACCTCAAAGCAGTTCATAATCATTCATATCCTTTCTATATATTCCTGTCCCATTATCCACTTGTTCAACCACAGCATTTCAAGAGTCCCTCCCTTCCTCTTTCTGCGCTTTGTTCTATACTGAAGGTCTGAGTGCTGAGCAAATGAATAAGGCAGCTGACCAAACTGGGTGGTAGGAAAACCTGCAAGCCTAGAAATTATTTCAGTTGTGGATATAAATCTCGGGTAACTTAATGAAGAACAATATTTTTTTGTAAATATTATTCAGCTTTTGAATGTTTTTATTTCTCAGAATATGTACATAATTATTTTTTAAGATGGGTAGTGGCTGTTGTTAAGCTTTGGGAGAAAAAGATAGGGAAAAATAAAACCAGATATTTAACTGTTTCTTTTGCAAACAGTTCTAAAAAATCCCATTAAAATGACATTGCTCTTTAAGAGTTATTGTTTCAGATTTGGAAAGGCAGTCTTTAAAACTGTAAAGAGGGGGGTTGTTTTTGTTTCAGAGGTAAATCTCAATGCTTCGTCTACTAATCAATGCCTTCTGATATCTCAATAGCGTAGGAGGTAACAGAGTGAAGATGTTATTTATCCTCTGTCCTTCTATATACACTTCAAACATATTGCATAAAATAGCCCATGCACAAGATAGTTTGTGTGTATGTGTACTTATACACACCTACAGAAAACATGCACACATTATCTTACTTTTTTTGCATTATCTCCTGCCTATGGTATAGGTTCAGTAAACACAGTATTACTTAATCTGCATTGACCACTTTTTGATGTCAAGTAAAGAAATGTTCCTTAAGTATTTAAATCATTAATATGATTTTTCTAGATAACTATCTACTAGTATTATGAAGCATTTCCTGTGAGCAGCTTGGTTTGCACAGCTCAGGTAAAACGAGTTGGCAGCATGGTGTCAAGAATAAACTTTAAAAGGACTCTCTAAAAGTAATGCTTGGAAGGTATTCGTTTGACCTTCAGTGACAGAGCTTATGCCTTGCAAATTGATTAATACAGATACAATATCAAATCATTTTTCATACAATTTTTTAATGTTTGTTAAATGCTGGAGCAGTATGTAAACAGAGTATTTGGCATTTTTATTAGGCTGCGGAACTCAGTCATTTCCTTTGCAACAACATCTCATAAACTATTTTGACAGTCTAATAAACTATAAAAAGCTGTGGTAAAAACTGGCTCTGAATGTTATAACCGTACAAAATGGAAAGAGCAAGAGAAAACATCTATCACTGAGATTATTATCACTGTTGTCATGGCAACCTGGTTGCAATGGCAATATCTCCATGGTTCTGCTGTTTGTTATCATCTTTCTTGATTTTACATCATTGAAATTGTAGTAATTACACTCTGCCTGATGAAAAATGCATGCTGTCATGGCAACTAAGTCAAATATTCTTAATCATTTCACCTCTTCAATCTAAAATGTAATTGTTTGTCAGTAAAATAGGTTATACGGAAGGCTTCTATGGACTTATGATTGCCTTAAGTGTTTTGCAAAAATGGTGCTTTTAGGCTCAAAACCTTAAGCTAAACTAATAGTCTACAATGGTAAACAATGACTCATTAGAGAAAGTAATCATTTCTTATTAATTGTAGAGTAACTGTTCTAATGTAATAGAATAATGAAATATAAAACATATTACTTGAAATCAAATGTACCAGAGAACATTGACAATATTGCTAGAATCTTGAAGTAAAATGTATGTGATTCAGATTCTATATTCATTTCATTTGAGCTCGCTTGCCACTTGCATCTCATGAGGATCCACCTAAAACTTAAAACACTTTCATTTTGTAATACATATTGACTGCTCCCTTGCCTCCACTCCACAAATACTTTTTTCTGTAAGTTCAAGGCTGAAGAATTAAAACATTGAAGACAATCTCAGGGAAAATAGTAATAAGCACATCAAATTTTTGAGCATTATATTAAGATTCATATGTCTTGCTTTTCCCTCTGATTAAGTACGGTGCATGTTTTCAAACTGACTGTAAACCAAATTTTAAAGGAACCTCTGTCTAACTAGATAGTTGATCTAGCCATGTTGGTTCTGCAATGCACTACAAACATAATTTTCTGAGGTACCAATTGCAGATACCAGTGATCAAATTCATAAATTTTGTTTTCCAGATTATGTCCTCATCTCACAGAAAGCCTTTTGCTTGTCTGACTATCACTTAGGCTGCAGTTAATTGTTACATCACTAAACTATGGTGATTAATTGCAGGGTCAAACTGGCTGAGGAGTTTGGTTGGTTTTTTTTTTTTAATTGGACCTGTTTGCCTGTTCTTGAGTATACATCCGATAAATTTGTTCTTGTCACTTTGCAATGAACTGAACTCTACTGGTACTTACTTATCACCTGGTTTTGTGCAGGAACTCAGCTTTGTGTTTTTTTCAAGTCTTTTACTACTGTTCATGCAGGAGCAGATGGTTCTAGTTAAGTTGAGGCACAGCGTCAAAGTTTCTGCTTCAAGCACAATTGCTTGTCCTATTGATATTTTGTATACATTGAGATTTTTTTGCCATCTGGGGAACATGGAAGAACACTTCCTCAACACTCTGAATCAATTAGGGATTTGTTTTGTTTTCTTTTGTGCTGGGAATAATAGTGTGCACCCAGGCGCACAGCCCTGAATTATTTCTTCTTCAGTAAGTTCTTCATTTAAATACCTCACAAATATTAATGAACTCTTCAGAGCACTTCTGCAAGAGAAGGAATCATTGCTAGCAGGTAACCAAGACACAGACAAATAAGGAACCTTATTCACAAGAGGCTATGAGATACCCTGCAATCAAACCCAGTTTCATTAATATCTTACCTAAAAAGATCATTCTTGTTTGAAGGCCAAACTATGAACTGTTCACCCAAACAATATCCTCATTGGAATGACTGGGACCTTCTCTCTTAGATGAATCCTCTTGTAACTCCGTGGTTACTCTGTTATGCTTGGAATTAAGGGAATTTTAGGAAAACTGTGATAAAATGACATCCCTACTGGGAATGTGCTGAGCCACTGGCAATTGTTCCCCAGCAGGGAGTAGGATTTCTCCCACAAAGTTACTCAAAGCTGGGTAGAAAACTTGTCCTTTTGTGAGAAACATACTGCTACTTTTAATTTAGCTGCTCCTTTCTCCAGAAGAAATTAAAAGCTACATATGTCCAATTTCCCCAAGAGGGAATCATGCTGTCAAGACCCATTACCATAGGGAAAAGAAACCAAATTTAAAAAACAATTGAAAACTAGCCACTAAACAAAAGAGAAATTTGCCCACTTCACAAATAACAGTAGCAATTAGAAATTGTCCACCAAATGCAAATATCAAGCTTTAAAGAACAAAAGCTACAGGCTACTCAGTCAATGAAACAGTAAAAATGGGTCAGATCCCAAAGAGATAAAATATCGCTCAGCATTCACCCTGCATCGCATTTCTGCCCCTATTGCACTTACTGTCTTATGAGTCATAGGGAAAAAGTAAGAAGGCAAAATGCATCATCATCTTCCATAATCATCTTTTTTTTTCTCTTGACTGTCATAAGACTTCCATCCTAGACTTGTCCCATATTAATTTCTACCCCAACTTTCTCAGCAGAACCTCTGCACATTTATTGCCCTTTTATTCTTAGGAACCCTAGAGCCTTTCTGTTTCTTACTGACATCTGGGGCTTTCAGATGCTTCTACATAGACATCTTTCCATTGACTTTAATGGATTTTGGATCAGACCACAAACTCCTGACTTTGTTTTAAATTTTCTTTAACTAGGTGTTCACCCAGGGTGCTGCTGCCTGAGCCTGAACACCAACAACTCTGCCTGGTGTCCTATGATGCCTTTCAGCTTCTTAGCTGCATTGCTGTGCCCCTGACAGCACCAGAGTGTGAATCTGCCACATCTCTCATTAGTGGCCCAGCATGCAGCTTCCCCACCCACACCACAGCCTGGCTGTGGTCTCCTACTCTGCACAGCACCTGGGGGGCCTCTGTAAGACTGAGACCTGCTTGCCTGTGACTTGAGATCAGTTTCGGCCTCAAGGACTGGAAATCCTAGCCTAAGAAATGCAAATATGATCATTTAAATTATGAATTAACAGTAGGCTGAAAAAACAAAATAGCTGATGAGAGGGGTGTTTCTTGAGCCTTGTTCAGCTTTTTCTGAGCCACTGATGGAGTGGGAAATCTAACTTCCATGCCAAAGTTCCAGGTGAACATGCAATCACTGATAGTAGAAATTTAATCAGAATTAATAAAATAAGTTAATTGGTTAATTAATACTTCATGACTGTTTTCTTTTTCTTCCCCTACTGTTATGTATAATTTACCCTAAACAACTTGTCATGACTGTTTACACAAAAGAAGATATGGTCTCTGTGCAGAACTTAACAGTCACATTTTAAGCTTGACCTGGGCTGGATGCAGGACCAAGACAGAAGGGTTAATACTAGTCCTGCCTCTGTGCCATAGGCCCTATATTGCTAACAGATAATGGATTTTTGTTTGCTGACAAGGGAGAGGTTTGTACTATGACAACAAAAAGGTCAGCCTTTCCCATCGAGTGCAACAAAACAGTGTTTGTGAAATTTCATATGGTTAAGAATTTCCTCATGGTTTTTGAGATTAGAAAATATCTGTGAAGTTTACTGTGCACAATACAAACAAGAATGTAATATTGATAGTATAGACAAACTACAGTTTCACATAAGGTTATTTGGTAGGTGACTTTGCTAGCTATCTGTTGGGATTACTCTTATAAGTACTAGGAATACATTCTGTGCTCTAAATAGCATCTTCTGTTAAGCAATAAAACTTTTCACTTGTTTTCCTGAAGACAAGAGGCAAGGAGCTAAATTTTTCTAAGAAAATTACTGTTATAAAGTAGATGCACCCTGGCTCCTCATTTTCCATCCCACCTTTTAATGAATGTATGTGCCATTTGAAAAGGAAAACAAACAAACAAGAAACTAAACAAGACAAAACAAAAAATAATACTTTCATAATGTGAAAAGGTTTTATCAGAATATGCTTTGTAATATCCTGACTTATTTTTGATCAACAGAGCAATGTAACTCCTCGGCCTAAGATAAGTAAATATGTGCTGAATGAGGGCATAGAGCACGAAACAAAAGTAGAAAAGAAAAAACTAAATATATCTCTGTATTTCTGGTATTTATGGAACCAGACAGATTCAGTAAGGCAATCTCCTGCAATGTATTGATAGATGAATTTTTGCTGCCCCAATGTTCCTCCTGCAATTTTGATGAATGTTATTTCTGCTGTTGCTTTCATTCTTACTGGCTTTTTGCTGTTTTATTTGTATTTATGCTCAGAAACTATAAAACATAAAAGTGGTTAGATACTTTTCCACAGACTGTCTTTGTGGTTACTAAGGAGTTGCACAGGCTACTGACAACAATTTTTTGCTAGGAATAAACATTATGTTATGAAAAGGTCATATTGGAACTGGAAAATGTCCAGACTGTAGACATTTTGTTTTAGAAGAGATCTAAAACAAAAAATAAATAACTCTTTGTCATGATAGAAAGCAAGAGTAAATTTCCTTAAATCCTTAAGGCAGAAATACTATTAATGTGTAGAAGTATGGGAAAGAATTTACATGTCACTTTTATCTCAGTAGGCTTTCATTTCATAATGAGATCTGAGATGTGAACTTCTATTCCTTCTTTCAAAACTTTCCCATAGTAGCCTTAAGGCTGGGTCTAACAATTCTTTTAATAAAAGTGTGGTCTGTAATGTGAATCCAGAACATAAACTTAGTGAAAGGATCCTGGAGATAGCCATCAATTTTTTCTTCAGACAATGTAATATTATCTTATTTAAAGATCTTCAAAATCAGCCCAGTGGGTTGGCACAACAGTGTTTTACTGAAGTCACGACAAATTTTCTGCATTGGGAAAAGTTCTGAAAAAGAAGATCCAGTCCATCATGTGGATATTGCAGTGAAAGATATCAGTAGACTCTCCTGAGTGACTACATATGGCAGCTCACAAGTAGAAGTAGACATATACATTTTAATTGAAAAACAAAGGGCAGTTCCTATCAGCTCAGAAGAAATTCCTTCAAATCAAGAAAATCCAGGACAAATCCCACTTTAAAATAACTGTAAGGCAGTAGAAAATCTCAAGTGGAAAGGCTCAAAATATGAATGTGTTGGGGTTTTTTTTGTCAAGCAGCAAGACTAGATTTTTTATGGGATTTTTTATCATGGAGTGGAACCTTCCTTGAAGAAGGCTACACAGAAATTTCAGGCTATTGCAACATTTTCCTTTTAAGTGCTTGAATTGGTTGGATATGTTGACTCTCCTGTTTGAAACTTCAGCTGAAGCAACTTGAATAATTATCAAAAATTATGGCCCTTCAAGAATTGGATTTATTAGGTAGGCCTAGGCTTTTACGAGATGAGTTCAAAGATAAGTTGCAGTTTCTTGTGCTATCTACAGAGCTACTTCTCATAAAAATAATATTTTATTTGAAAAATTAAGGGTCAAGATAATAACAAAAAACAAGGCCCCAAACTAAGTTCCTAAATCTGACATTTTGTATTATTTTCCCTATGACTTACTGTGTCAACTACACCATACCTTGAGCTTCCTTGAGTTAGGAGAGAAGAGCGGTTGAGGAGATCAAAGGAAGTATTTCTCCTGCTTGCTCACATCACTGCCCACATGAGTTTTCAAAGAGGGATCAAAATAGTCCAGTGCAGGAGAGAGTCACTGATTCACCTCAGCACCCCATATGGCCTTGTATTCTTGTGAACCCCTCTTTCTCAGCTATGATGTACGTCACAGTGCTCTTTTTTTCTCTAAATATGCGTAAGTGTGTGACCCATGGAAAATCTGAGTTCTTGTCTCTGCAGGGGTGTGTTTTACTAAGTGTTCCTACTAGACAAAGTACACAGAGTTGTTTCTGTAGCAATGGGTTTAAGTCACCTTCACTGTACAGCTGATGGTCCTGGGTGCCAAAGGTGTGTTACACATCTTGGCCCACTGCCTCCTTACCAAGGGTGCTTCCTTTGAGCAGACACAAATCCCTTCACTTCCAGAATTACCTCTGTGTCCCTACAGAGACTGGTTTCATTTTGCCTACTTCTCAGAGCTAAGAACTTTGGAAAACAAAACTAAAAGAAAAGCATATGTTTTCCTAAACACAGCAAGGTAATCCTTCAGTATTTTGGGTGTTTCAAAACAAGTTGTTTGTCTTTCCCTTTTCATCTTTGGAGATCTGTGAGATTACCTGTACTTAGCCAGAACTTAGCAATGGACTTAGCACACTAGAACTGATATATGGGCAGGTAGCATAGCCTCTTTAAGATTTAAGCTTCTCAAAGGTAATAATAAGACACTGGCAGTGGATAGTTTCAAATTACTTTCCCTTTCTAATTGGCAATTAGATCTAATTAACTTTTAGTTATTATTCAATGATTTCCTTTAACAAATGGAACCCTGATGAGATCACATCTGTTAAGACCACTTGGTTTGTGTCTCCACTTTCCTTGTATTTCTGTAATTTTAAATTAATTCAGCTACAGTCTAAAAGAAGATCATGTATCAGCTGGAATGAAAGCATGCATTTATCTAAAGTTACTGTGAGTCCAGGAAACTGAAACTGTAATTTGAAAAATAACAATGGTATGTAATCCTCAGGGCTTGGAGAGGAAAACTTGTAGAGATCAAACTAGAAGTTTGAATGTATTGGGGGTTTCTTTAATATTAGCTGGATTCTTTTTGTGAAATAATTTAAAATATTTCTCTGATTCCTAGACCCAATAGATAGAAATTTAAAGGGTCATGTCCTCAATTACTAGCTTCAGAGGAAGAAAAAAGACCACTAGATAAGTACTCATTCAAAATAAGCTGATAATTCTGTCTCAGTGTATATATAGTAAATATATTTTGCTGATTTTGGATCTTAGAAATTAATGTTAAGATTTATTTGAGTCTCCAGAATAAGTAACTGGAGATAGCAGATTATATTATATTATATTAATAAGACATGAACAAGCAAATAAGTATGCTTAAGTCTTTCAGGAACTCAGCTGCAAAATTTTATCCTTACATGGACAGTCCAGCTAACAAAAATAGAGCTCTTTGCATGAGCACAGAACATTTGCCTCAGTAAAGGTTTGCAGGACAGTCATTAGGCACATTTTGTTCCCTCAGCTTTCCAGGCACTGATTCTATTCAATATCTATTTTCGTTTATTGCTTTTTTATTTTCTCACATTGCACTAATATGTGTCATGGCTGGATTTTTTTTGCTACTCACCCCATGTTTTTTCCTTCTGTTTCTGTCCCACTTTGAGTGTGTTCTGTGCAATTTCTCAGTAAAACAGTCTGCAAGTATATCCTTGGAGACTGTCTCTATTTTAATCCTACTGATTAGGAAGACTTTTCTAACTCAATTTTTCATCAGTTAAGTATTTAATAATTATACAGATACTGCTCATCTTACATGAACTAAGGTACATTTTGACCAGCAGAATAATGCATATCTATTTGAGGAAAATTCATACCATTCAAACCACAAAATCAAAGTTTTGTTATGAGTAGTTATTTGGGTTTTTTGTATTTGAACATCAGATTCTATTTCCTTCAGAGAAAACAAGAATTTTAAACTTTGCTTGAAGAACAAAAGCAAAACAAAAATGTCAGTGCACAACATTTTTATTTTTAAAATGTGGTGCTAAAGTTCAAGCATGTAACAAGCAAAATTTACAGTTGTACAAACCTACACAGAGAAGCTGGATGGAAATAGCAGAAATCATTATTCTTTGTATAAACACCATATATCATAAAAGACTTTTTCGGCTTAAATATAGGGTTGCTATGTATCAGACCTCTGCCACTTCACTTTTGCAATTCAAGATTTATTTTTTTTCCTGCCTTTTGAATTGAGCTTTGGTTGTTTGAATGCAAAAATAAAAAGCCAAAAACGGAACTGTCACAAGCAGCAAAGAGTTTTACTATCTTCTATCACATTACCCAGTTTGGATTCCAAATTTGACCTTTCCCTTGGCTATGATAGGCCTGGTTCAATTCTCGTGTGCCATGGCTCATGCTGCTGTGAGTACATTGACATTGTGGAATTATTTCCAACTTTCATCTACGTTAGTGAAATGGGAATGATGGCTGCTCACTCCACTGCCAAACTCCTCTGTAATTTAAACTCATTAATTTTCAGAAGTCAAGTAAGACTTGGTTAGGTGGAATCCTTCCAAAAACAACCCCACACAAGCTTTGGAAATGAGTAACTATATGATATTATGTGAGATAGATACATTTTTATCAAAAGAAAAAGAAAACCCTGAAACCAAAACCAAAATTTGAATTCCTCTGTTGATACCTAAGAGCACTGTACAGATTCAGTATTTCATTGTTTGAAGCAAGGTTCTAGAATCTTAGGGAAATGTAGAACATGGTATGAAAATAGGATTGTTAATTAGCCCTAATGCTCTGCCTAGAACAGGCTTTTGTTAATTATATATACCTAGGCTAAATATTAATCGTTAGCATTTATAAAGAGCTTTGCATTTTTTTAAGTACTCAGCAAACATAAACTAATTACATGTCACAATATCCTGTCTAATTAGATGACTGTGTAATTTCCCCACAAGATACATTATTTTTCACTTCCTGTCACTGAACTATTTTGTAGTATTGCTTTACATTGCTAAATGGTTTCTTCCCACTCAGGAATGATTGAACTACTAGGAAAAAAAAACCAAAAACCATGAAAGCTGCCTGGGAAATTTCATTTTCTCTTTGGAAGATTCTAAGCCTGTTGTTTACTTATAGGAAAAAGTCTGTCTTACTGAAGCTCCTGAATAGAAAAAGATTTTTAAAAAGGTGATTTCTTTGTACAATGGGAAAATGTTACATATGGTGTTTTCAATAACAAAGATTTTGGAAAGCCTTTTCACTCCAAAAGTTTGGTTTCTTTATACTAAATAAAAAGGAAACACACCTTACATGCCATACTTTGCAGGAACCTTTTGAAATCTTTCATGCTTTGGCCCGATCTGGTTTCTGCTGCTGGGAAACATTTCCAACTTCTGGGACACGTAGCATGAACAGATCTTCTGAGCATCCTTGTAGATAAAATACACATTACCTTGGCTTTTAACATTGTTAAAACACAGAATATGTCTATTTGTCTGGTTTCTTGTGCTTTCCATTCTCAACATTTCGGAAGGCATCAGTTCTGAGATCAGTTGGAAAGAGAAAAATGAAATTTATACCTTATAAATTAATGTGATATCATGACATTGAGAATATCTTATAGGTAGAATATATAGTATCTATCTGAGCTCAACTTTTTTGGGAATGGTAAATTCTGCTATGTTTGCTCTCTCTTTGATTTGTCACATGAATGCTGAGATATGTCCTGGGAAAACTGATATCCCTACTGACATCAATTGAATGGCAAATTGCTTTGAAAATACATTACATCAATGCACCTAGAGTGACTTAAACATGAATTTCAAAAAGTTTGTTTTTCTCTTTTCTATAGGATGAGACCTGTCTCTTAAGAGATACCTGTCTTTGATATACACTGCCACCAAATTGCACCTTGGTATTTACCATGTAAGCTTCTCTGCTTCTGTTCCTTGACCCCCATGTCAGACCCAGGGTGTGTTAGGATATTGCTAATGCTACTAGATTTGCTTTTACTATTTTTTATTTGAACAGGAAACAACCTGAGTCAGGACCTTTCCTCTACTCACAGAGCAGCATCTTGGATATTGGGCCATAAAAAGCCCTTTATGCACCATGGGCAGAATGAAGAGCCGTTTTCTCCTAATGCTTGGCAAGGTTATGAAGTTGTCAGTTTTCATTGTTGCTCACAGCTGTCAGTTTGCCCAAGCAGATCCTTGGCACCAGGAGGTGACATGGCATTTTTCACTGAGGCAATAACAAATAAATATGTCTTCACAAGAATTTTTCTTCTTGAAAAAAATCTGTAATGGTTACAAATTCCTCATCTGTGATTTTTTTAGAAAGAGCTATGTCAATGGAGTTCTCAAATCCCACTGAAAGTCAAACATATAAAACTCTTAGGCACTTAAATGTTAGGACTGGCTGTTCCTAGACTTGACTGCATAACAACTGTTTTTCAAATTACAAACTGTAAAAGTGAAGCATTGCTGAAAATGAGTGCACTTATTTAGGAATTCAGAGAGGGACTGAATTGCAGTGGCAACTCTGACTCTAAAACAGTTTAAAAGGCTCATCTTAAATTTGCATTTCTGGTAGTATTGACAATGGACTTAAGTCACCTTTGCCACTCTTTCTGAAAAAAGAACTATTTCAACCCTTGTGGGTATTATGGTAAACACCAAGTATGTAATGAAAAGAAAAATGAAAGATTCATCTGTGCTCCTTACATCACCAGTTTCAACAAATGCAGAAGCATGATCATCTTTAGTTTGTGATTAAGGAAAAAGGTAAAGAAATGTGTTCCAATCCAAAATTTTATGTTCTAGGGAGGCCTTTCTAGTGTACTTATGCAAACATATCTGTTGTCTCTCTGTCTGATTTAGATTTATTAGTCATTGAGGAAGCTGTATGTCTTTTGAGAAGTGAAAACTCTTGAGTTGTTCAGGCCCTGCATCTATTCTCACCTAGCTACTATTCATCATATGGAGACATTCACCTTGACTCTAATTCATAAACAGATAGATTCCTGAAGTTGTGGAGAAGCACAGCCACTGGGCAAACACAGATATTTAACATTCCCACAGCTTTAGAAATATGGTATTATAGCTTATGGAATTTAATAGAGTGCCATGCATTCAATTCCTGCATCACTGATGCTATTATATGTATGTTAGAAATCCCATCTGAAAAGTATAGATTACTTCAGTGCCTTTTGTTCCTCACTAGCTCTTTAGAAACCATATGGAGTGGGATTTTTCAGAAGACTGTACCATGGACCTAACTCTGCTCCAGTTCAAACCAGAGAGTTTTTTATCATTAACTTCAGTGGAAGCTGAAGTAGGTCAGTGCCAGTTTCTGTAGAAGATCCAATCCTTTAAGCTTATTGAAAGAGCTGTTACAGAGGAACTAATTCTAGATTCAAGTCAATGGAATCCTGGCTATGAAAGAAACTCATGGCTGGCTCTTGTGTAAAGAACAGGACCTCATCAACTGGACTTCACAGAAGTACTTTGGTTTCAGCCATGCATTCGTAGATGGCATAGGCTTCTTAATTCAGTTTCCAGAAACACGTGATGTCTCATTGACAGTCTTACTGCAGCATTCTGTTCTGAAGGATGGGGTAGGCTCTGAGAAAGCTGGTCTAGTGAAAAGTATGCCTGCTCCTGGCAGATGATCTTTAATGTCCCTTCCAACTCAAACCATCCTATGATTCTCTGATTCTGCGATTGTGTGTTGTAAGAATGAGCTCAGTGCGTTCATTTTGAGTTCTGACACCCATGTTTCAAGGTAGCTCACACAGTGCTTGTAAGTAATATTTAAAATGTCAAAAGCAACCAGAAGTGCTCAATGGGTACCTTAAAGCTAAGGTTCTGCTCAAGCATAACACAAGTCAGGGCAGGCAAGAGAACTCTTTCAAACCTCCATGGACTACACAGCATTTATAATAACAAAGAATTAAATGTGAATCTACTGGACATCAACTGCTTTTGTATCTCAGAAAAACCTTTGGGAGATTGTAGACTTTTTGGAAGTAATTCAAATTCACATATAGCCCTGATCTCAGAGTGCATTTTGAGTGCAAGGTTGGTCTACAACATTTTACTGGCCTCTCTTAGCTATTCTAAAGTACCTTTCTGGGTGATAACAAATTGCTTAAAACTGATTAAAGAGTTGCATCCCATTTCTAAATGTGATGAAGAAATCTGCAAAAAAAATAAAAATCAATTTAGATAAGAATCAGGCTATCATTTTAGTTTGATAGAATTTCGCATCACTTGTAGAGCCAAACGACTACAGAAGTGAAGGGCAATAATGAACTGATACTCTGCTTCAGCTAAGATTAAATTTTAAACAAATATCTGTATATAGATAGAGATTTATAGAGAAGTCTAAGGAGAAAAGCCTTGATATGGATTAATACAAATATATTTTACAAATCTTCAGCTTAACCTCAGACCATACACCTCAGGTACAGTGTATTAGTATTTAAGTGCATTAGAATTACTTTCTTTGTTATTTCAGTCCTCTTCCACAACCTCTTGTGATATATTTTTCGTGGCATTTTGTTCTTATCCTAATATGTCAATGATGTGTTTCCTTTATTTCCCTATATTCTATTCCTCTTCTGTGGTTAGGTTTTGGAGGGTTTTTTTTAGGCTTTCCTATGATAGTGAACCAAGAAAGCCTGGAGACCTGGTGATGCTATTCTTGTATGATACCTTAAATATCTGAAACATAAACATCTAAAATTAAACAGTATACTGTCTTCTTTTCCCTTCAATAACCATATTTGGCTTCAGTCCTCAGGTTACATCGGACTCCAATAAACATTTTCTGCACAACAGAATATTTTGGGGCAAATCTTGTCTATTGTCTTACATCCTGCCCAGCTTATGGCAACAAAGGGTAGGAGCACATTCTTCCAGGTTTCTAAGTCCACAGTATTCCTTCTGAATAGATATGGCATGTATTTTGAGGGGCAAAATGCTAGACTTAGTCTGAGCTGGTCTGGGGGAAGATGTGCGTGCGGGGTGTGGCCTGCCAGCCATTACATTTAACCCCTATCTCAGTCTTGGACCATACCTGGCCAAATGAAGTGCCACAAGAAAATCTAAAAGTATTTATAGCTCCATGCAGTCTTTCTGTGACACAGATGATAGTGAAGGTTTGTATATGACCCTAAAATAAAAATCAGTGTTATGCTACTAAATTTACCTTGACAACAGAAAGCAAGTAGTATCATTATTCCAGCACTGAATATTTTTATTTTCGTAAATTATAAATATTACTTTTTTTTTCTCTCCACCTTCAGCCTTAAGAATGTGGTTTCACATTTCATTTAATGTTAAATGGTTCATTACATAGAGTAGCAACTTAGTTCTCTTATTATGGTGTTATCTTTCACTTTGTCAAAATATGTCTACTTGATAAGAAATCTGACAGAAGTTGCTTATGATGGGATCACTAACAGCCATCAGTTTCTCTCTAGCAAATGAAACTGTAACCATGGAAACGGCCTTTTTTTGCCAGAATGAAAATGAGACAGCACTCTGCTGCAGCCATTAGTAGAATACACAAATGTCCCTCAAGGCAAACATCTAAAGCAAATGGACTGCAAAGTAAGGAGCACTAATTTCTATTTATTTAGGATTTGTAAACCTAGCAGAGCAAGATATTAACAAAGGAACAAACAAAAGGAGGTTTTAAAGAAGATGTTTGTATTTTTCTTTCCATTTACAAAACTCCTCATTTTAAATAAAAATGCTTCATTCTGGTCTTATAAGCTTAAATAGTACTATAACAATGAATTTAAATAAGGCTGTAGCTTGACTGTGCCTGTTCTTTGCAGGAAATTATATTTAAAAAAATACACTAGAAGAATGATTTTTAAGCTTTTGGAAATCCATATTTAAATGCAAAGGTATTAAAAATACTGAGTGTGAGACCTTTCTTTCCACACTGTTTAATTTTCAAACAACCATGTTCATACTGATAAGATGCACCAGGGCTGATAATAAGTCTATTCTAAACACTATCAGCAGTCGGCCACAGGCTGTCAAAGACCTTTCAAGTGTCAGACTCTTCTTACTATCCTCTTTATTCAGTACTACGCCCCTCTTGCTACAAACTGCTTATTGAATGCAGAGATTCTTTTGACAGGCTCAGATTAGGTGAGGGGTCTTAAACCATCTACGATGTACATCAATAAGATATATCTTAAGTTGTTTCCCTTCTCCTTTCACATCAAAAATCATAGTTACACTGGGAACAGCAATGTCTCGCTTCTGTTCTATTTCCAGCTCACTGAATAAAGCAAAGATACAATTTTCCACTAGGATAATTAGTTTGTTAACCAAAACTGTTTAGATATTTAATTCATAGCTAGCAATGGATTGGAATCATCATGCCAATTACTTACAGATACCTTGGGGTGCTTCAAATACCTGTATGCCTGTAAATATGATAAAGTGACATGCTGTGACAGGCACTTTCAGAGAGCTGTTTCCTATAGTGTGATTAGAAATACCTGCCATTGTTCTGATATGTTTCATACGGGCCAGGGTCAAGGCACACTTATAGAAGTTATTGCTTATTGCCAGTTTGTTGGTTGTTGATGTAAAACAATTAAGAACAGGCAATGACAGGATAGAAAAACTAACCTGAGTTAGTTTTAACTCTAAAAGAAGTGTTTGAGCTTCTATAAACTTGAAGTCCACGACCTTTATGGTTTTTAAAGTGTTAATCATATTGGAAATAAACCAACTTGGGAAGTTAAAATGTCATGACAAAGACCAAAACCAACTTGGGAAGTTAAAATGTCATGACAAAGACCACTGCCTCACTGGAAAGTTGCTTGTCTATCCTATCTGCAAAATGCCACTAAAATATTTCCTTTTGAAATAAAAGGTATATGTTAAAATAAGCATAAAAAAGGAGAGGTGTCTTGGATTTTTGTTTTGCTTGATATTGTCTTTTAATTGTCCTAAGCATATGTTCAGCCATATGTGTGAGTACATATGTATACTCACATAGATGCACACATAAAATAAAAATAGTTTATTAGCATTGCAGGTAAATCTGCAAAATGCTTTTTCAGTCTTAATTAGCTATCTTCCAGAGTAGATGCATGTCTGGCAAAAAGCAAGCAAATGAGCAAATCTTTATATATTGAAAAACTAGGGGGGTGGTAGGAATACACAAATAGCTTTATTTTCTATATTCACTATAAAAACATAGGACTTCACCAATTTTCTAAGGTATAGTACACATATTCAGACAAAGTACTAGTTAAGTGCAGTGCTTGCATATACTAGTAGATGTAACAGCTAATTAAAATTGGCAAAATTTCCAAGTAAATAGGACTGTTATTGGCTGCTGGAAGCTGACAGCTGGAGTTGCAATTCTCTTTAGTCCAGACATCAGAAAAAGCTTCAGCTAAATAATACTAACCTAATCTGAAACTCCATTTGAAGAAAAACAAAAAAGATCAGTTATCAGATGAAATGTCTAGCATGAAAATACATTTGATGTGAGAGGACTGAGAACAGAGAAGGTATATCACCACATTTCCACTATTTTTATTACATTGCAAGTTCATTCACCTTTACCATCAGCTAATACAATATCTATGTAGTTTAGGGTACAGACCTTTAGTGGTTGCCCATGACTTGTTATTTCTCTACAAGATGGTGAATTATATTTATATAAAAATAAACAAATATATGCAAACGTTATGAAATTTAAATTAAATGTGACAGGGATATTCCATTGCTCAAGTAGTTTCCTGTCCTGTATTATTGCCATGCATTCAGTAGAGCTTATGTACTGGATAATTTGCTTCTCTCCTCTCAAATGAGTAATTATATTGTCTCATAATCTTGAATTGATCCAATCTACTCAAGGCAACTAAACTGAGAAAATACCTCTCCTAGGCTTCTTCAGTATTCAATGAGATGAAAGAAGCTCACGTAGAGAAAGAATCAGCCACCTAAAATCTAAATTATATCTTGGTGGTGCTTTTTTTCCCTTTTGACCATATAAGGAGCTGTCAGCTGAGTTCAGGTAGTGCCTAAAACTGAGTGGAGAAGTTTCTGCTTAAGCAGGAGAAGTTGCCTCATATCCAGAAAAGAAGAGATCAAATATTTTAAGTCAGTCTAAAAATGCACTGGCTTGCAGCACATTTTGTCACAGCAGCAGCACCACCATTGATATTGCTGCTACACCACTCCTTCTGTCAGAATAAAGGCAAGAGAGGAAAATGAGAAGAAAAAATCAGGTCACCTAGCAGGAAGAAGAGAAATGGCAATGTTCCTGTTAGCTGTACTATGATATTTTTGCCTTCTGATCTGACTCTGAAGTAATGCTGACTGCACCAGGAGAGACTGGTAGGGCTGGAGCTGCAGCAGCATTCACAGTCCAGAGCCAGCTCTGGGATACATAAGCTCCATGCTAGGACCCAGCAGCAACCACTCGCTGCAGGACAGGTCAGAAAGAGATCTGCTGCCACAACCAATTCAGCTTTACCTGTCTTTATTAATATACAGTGGTTTTTGTTCTTCCTTAAGTAAATGGACAAGTTGAAATATATCTTATGAAAGCTTCTAGATTGATTTTTTTCTCCAACGAGATCATTCCACTCCGAACTGTATCTGACAATACTACCAATCACCATGGGTAGAGTGCACTGCTACATATGGTTCTATTGAAAAATTAATTTCATATGTAGATATTTGCCTCTAGTAACTTCAGTTGTTTCTGTCCTGATGAGATGGTTGTGTCTAGATGACAAAAATGAAATATGTTTTCACGGCTACACAGACAAGTTAATTTAAAATGGGTAATTCTGCCTCACAGAGAAATGATGAGAAAAGTTCCAAGAACTGTGTGCTCTTCACATTCATAAACTACTAATTTTTATTTTACTATTTTTCTTGGTCCTGATGCTGACCTCAGTGATGTTTATAGTTGTTTACTATTTGATTTATAATTTATTGTTGAAAGATACCTTATACTTTATAAAGTATAAAAACTCTTAAAAAGAAAGGATGTGCATATGTGTCTGTGTTTCAAAATATACGTGAGAATAGGGTGTTTGCCACTTTAAAAAAAGTATTTTTTAAAGATCTCTTTACTCCTATCATCAGTCCATTTCCTTGGGAACATATACACACTAACTTCACATGACTCTGGTGTCTCAAGTTCTCTAGATGAATCACACCTCACAGAAAACTATCTCTCTCAGCTTCTCTAGAGAGAGACTAAACATTTGACTTCTTATTTTAAAGACTCACATTAGTTCAATGCCTAAAGCTAGGCAGTCTGAAAAGCAAACCTTGGCAGAGTCAGATTGTTTCACACTTTTTGTCCCTTTCAAACAGCCCATTTCTCTCAGACCCAAACAGCAGGTTAAGAGCAAAGTTTTTGCTACATATATGTATGCAACCTCTTTGGTTTCAAATCTGATTTCAGTTTTTGTGTTAGCAGACCTTATCCTGGCTGAGTACATAAGACAAATATCTGCATCATCTGAGCCATGGTCAGAAATTGCCACCCAAATTACTCAAGTTCATTCATTTGCATACCATGACTACTTCAACGAGTGTAAGAGTATTCTGCTGACAGATTTTGTGTTTTTCAGTATGTTTTGGCATCTAATGGCACTTCTGGAGCTCTACTAGCTCTGGTAGCTTGGAGTATTCTGTGCATCGTTAAAGCCTTACATATTTTCCACAACACCTGAAAGCCCCCCAACCTGTTATCAAATAAAGCAAAATTGTTAAGTAAGCTGGACCTGCATAGAAAACACAAAAAGGCAGATTGATCACTAAATCTGGTAACTCCTAACAGATGTAGCACACTTATTTGGTAATATACTCCCTGACACAAAATAAACCTGGTTTCAAAACCCTAGGATACAAATACATTGTTTCAATTCTTATGAGTATAATTTCATGTAATTTTAAAAATTCTTTTATAACAAATTAAAGAATTAATCATGTGAAAAATCTAATTATAGGGGGAAAAGTCTGAAGATCTCCCAGTCTAAAACATCTCCAGTCTGTTCAGTTTGATACCTAACATATTGTTTAGTCCACAGTCAGCATGTCTGTAGGGATCTGATCAGGCTAATCCTTGGTTTGCTTCAAATAAACCTCTGCTCTTCTATACTGAGCTGTGCAATAGCTTTTTCCAAGAAACACTGCCAAGAAGGAGCACAGTAACAGGGGTCAAGTCCAACCATGAACTTTATGAATTGTTTAGTTGCACATTAAAGGATAGCATCAGGTTCAGTTATAAGCTTTGAAACAATCTTATTTCTAGCCTGTGCAGGTGGATGATTCCCTGTACATTTGATTCACTTGGTCAAGATTTAACCCATTGTCTCTTGCAGCTCTCCTTTATGCAAACGTCTCTGCCTCATGTTTTTTATATTTTATAACTGTTTCACAAAAAAACAACAAAAAAAAACAAGTGAGTAAAAATCTGGAGAGTTTTTAGGATGCAGGGATATTTCTACACACAAACCTACTTTCTTAGCTTTTTGACTGCAGCCTCAAGCTCAGGAGGAAGGCTCTTCTCCACAGGGCTCTTGTAAAGAAGAGAATCCTCTAGGTTCATACGATGACACACAGCGTGCTTCAAGCTCAAATGTAACAAAAGGAAGACTCTAGCTTTCTTTGGTGTTGATTCTTTCAGCACCTTGAAGAATTATAACTGTTACCAATATCAGTGACTTGCAGTTACAGGTAGCTGAAATGTGTGGGATCTGCTTCACCAATTTCTTCAAGTATGTACTCTAAAAGTAAGACCAAAGAATTCAATCTTTCAGTGCCTACTTTTGCATTTTCAGTGCCACTACCTATCTACCCAGGAGATGCTAAATTCACTCTTGAAAAAACTCTAAAGCCAAAGTCCATATGAATCCTTATGGAAGTTTCAGCTTGCTCCCTGAGCAAATTCAGCTTCACTTCCATATCATCCTTAGAGTACAAAACTGACCTCTTATGGTGGATGTGGAACCAAACAAAAAAGATAATAGTCAAGACTTTATAACTAGAAATTAAAAAGTCAAAATCCAGTTTCTCTGTATTTAAAATTCATGTTCTGATTACTTCTTCAACTTTATCCAGGAATATTGTGTCAAGAAGTTTGCATGATAGCAGAGAGAGAAGTGGATGACCTGTGCAATACAAACTGGTGGGTGCTAGTCATGTTGTGATAGCAGTGTAATTCCACAGTGCCTTAGAGTGCTAATCATATTCAGTATATCCATATAGACTATATCCATGCAAGCACTTTTATATTCCTCTTATGTAGTTACTTATTTTCTTTTTTTTCCTGCTGTGGCCAAAGGAGGAATGCCAGTAACATGAGATCTATCAGGACTAGTCTGTTGCTTCCATCTACTGCTATTGCTGATGTATCATTCCTCCTCAGATAAGACATATTTTCTGGGCCAAATCTACAGTGACATTTACAGAGTAACACAAATGCTGGAAGCTTAGACATGTCTCTCGTGCATCTAATGCAGCTGAAATGGATATTGAGGCTATCATAGTAGTCTTACAGGTGTGTTGGAGGAGAGCTGTGTGACTAAGTGAATTTTAATAAAGATAAAGAATAATAAATTGGAAAAATAATTTTAACATTTTTAATATTCCCAAAGTAAAGAGATCTGAGACTTTACTTTCAGATTGACCAAAATATTAAATATTCAGGGGAACATCTAAAAAGGTGCTAAATTTTTCTAAATGAAAAGTTGTTTTGAAATGAAAAAAATCAAAACATTTCACTTGAAAATGTCAGAGTGAAGTGTTTTGACTTTTTAAAATGTTTTTGCTGAAAAATGATAAATTATACATGAATTTTTGAATTGTTTCATCATCTCAAATATGCATTTTAGTTAAAAGAAACTTACAGCTCCCTTCATAGTGTTAGGGTTTTTTTTTAACATCATGTCTCTAGTCTAAGAAATCAAGTGTTTTTTATCCAGTTTTTGGATTTTAATTTGTTTGAAATGTAATATATTTAATGAACATAAATCTCAAAGACTTGAACCATATGGATGGGGTAGGAGTATATCTGACTTCACTGAAAAGAACTACTTACGGTCACAGACACTTTAACACACTTGAACACACCCAGAGAGGGGCAATTTCTGCTTTAAGTTACAATAGTTTAGAACTGAATAATTATTCTTAATTGGATTGAGTTATTTCAGAATCCAAATCATAAGAGGTTTAGATCATTGTGCTTATTGTAAATTTTATTTATTGAGAAAGCTGTAATAAATCATGGCATGACCTACTGAGTGCTCAACAACATCTGAATAATTACTGCAATGATTGTTGCAGTGCTCTCTGTACTGTATTACATGATATAGTTTCCATGATAGAAATTAAATACTGTCATAATGTTATTTCTGTTTTCAAAGAGTTGTTTGGACTGCTAGGGAAATGAGGTAGCATTCAATTTTAGGTTTTAAGTTAAAATACAATTGAGATCAGTGATTATTAAAAATCATTACTCAAATTGAGCCTGTTATTTCCTCCTATATTTCTTAATTTATCTGATTTGTATTTGAGTAAAATCAAATCCTGAGACGGATAATTTTTGATTAGATCATAGCTGTTATTTAGTATCTGTGGAGGACTTAATGCAATTGCTGCTAATTCTTGAAATTTGGCCAAGTGGTAGTTAACATCCAACAGATGAGTTGGAACAAAATACCTTCCTTTGTCTCTGTACAAAATGTAAATACAAAGACTATAAAATGTTATATCCTCTTTTGGTTATAAAAATTTTTGGTTATAAAATTTACCTTTTAAAATCCACTTTATTTAACGCATATTTTCCCATAATTTCCTATCAATGGTATTTATTTGAACTGTTTCCAAAATTGGTTTAGATCAAAGATTGTGAAGGCTTACTGATTAATGTAGTTTTAAATTATAAGGAAATCTTTCCATTCTTTAAAAGCATTAGAAGGAGAAAATAGAAGCCATAGTACATTATTTATTTATATTCAATGTGAATTATACCTCTGCAGTGAATTTTCTGTCTCTTTGGGTCTGATATGAAGTTATTTTTTTATTTCAAGCATAATTGTTTAAAACATAGCTGTTTAATAGTAGAAAATTAACCTTCTACCTTGTGAAATTTTTGGGACATGATCTCTGCTCTGGTAAATGGCTACAATTCAATGGGGCTCCTCAACGTTCTTTCATTTGTTTACATCAGCAGAAAATTTGGGGCTCACAAATACTCCATAGGATCCGGCTGAAGTGACTGATCAAAAGGCATATCACACTGAAATGAAATTTCAACTTTTTTTTTTTTGTTTTTCTGTTCTGAAATGGAAGAATGATTCAAAAGAAGTATCACATCAAGCATTGTGATGTGTTTGTGATAGCTGACATTTTCCTGGCTATTTCAAATAGCTTTTAAACAACTGAAAAGAGTTTTCCAGTAACTCACGTGTATCAGATGTGCTAGGAAGACAAAAGCTTCCCAGGCTGGAATCTGGACAGTATTGAAATCTCTACACTTTCCCTTGAGTGTGAGTGTTATAAATAGTGGCTAACTGTAACTTGCAGACTTCAGAACAAGGTTGCATTTGCTAGGGACTTAGTGTGGGAGTATTGTTCATACAGAGGTCCAAAGAAAAACCAAGACAATTTAACAATAGCCTAACTGGTTCCCTTTGTTTAAACTATTCCCAGGAAGTGCAAACAGTCTGGATTTCTAACCACAGCTTCAGAAGGACTGGAAGACATTTCTGGAAAAAGACATATGCCAACATAATTTATAACAAAGACGATAATGAGCTGAGGTTTAATTTGGCATCCTTTTAGCCTTCATGCATCTTTCAGATCTCAGCACTACTTTCAGATTACTTGAACTTCATAATACAGCTATGTTGGGTAGAACATTAAAAAAAATGAGTAAAAGGTTTCTATTAAACAATGGCAATATTTAGGTTTTTAAAACATTACAGTGTGCTTCTCTTCAAGGTATATCATCTGTGTATGTACTGTATTGAAAGTATTTATGTTTAACTTGATTACACTTACATTTACCTTTCTCTCAATATTTGGTTTTATTTTCCAATAAATATTTCACCAACATGAAGATATTTCTGAGTTATTCTGTGTTTCTATCAACAGAAATGCTAAATATAGTCTGCAGCAGTGGCTGCCTTCATTAATATGATTTCAAAACAAACATGATGCTCAGTGCATACTTTATTTCTGCTAGGAGACATCACATTTCTAATTAAACTCAAATCATAACTGAACGAAAATACATGGAATTCAGAATTATTATTTTTATTATACTCTTAATCATTATTACTTTTATTTTTTACCAGGCAAAAGAAAAAAAAAATCACAGGACAGAGGATGACATTTGAAAAAAAATATTTTCTCTGTGAACAGGCTTTGTTGTCACAAGTGCTATTCTGCCAATAAGATCTTTAGGAGAGTTCTGTTTGTATCACAACATGTACTATTCATAAGGAATTAGTAAATTCATCAAGGAAAAAACCCAAAGGATTCTTTGCTATAGATCTCTGTAGTACTTCTCAGGAAAAGTCCTGCTATTTTAGTCCATGTAACAACTTCTTTGTACTTAAAATGAATAAAGAGAAAGAAAGATTTTTATATTTTTTTCCCAAAGAGCACTAAGGAAGATGATGGATTAAAGCAGATGCAGACTGTTTGTGGTTATATAAGACTATTAGGTACCCTGCTTGTTCTGGCTTTTGTAATTTGTCCATGTCCTACTTTATATAACTCAATCCATTGTGAGCAAAAACATGAAATACCAGAATAGTTCATATTTCATTTTGTCAGCAAATTAGAAGAAAAAAAATATAAAAACAAACATAATAGACATCATATTTGCTGAGTATAGAAGTGAGTATTTTTTCATATCAAAGGAGTCTGAAAAGAACAGAAGGTTAAGAAGATTTCCTTTTACAATGAGCAGATGTGCTTGTTACTGTTGATGGACAAGCTTATCCATTTACATCAATTAATATCAACAGCAAGCACATCAATATGGAAGCTTGTCCTGACGCCTTGATTTTTTCCCATCTGACAGGTAATAGTAGGGCTGGGAAAATGTCACAACAATTTAGTCATGCTTCACTGGCTTTAACTAGTTCAGTGACAATGGGAATGCATCATGCTAAGATTCCTTATGATTCATAATGGTACTGCATTAGTCGGCTATTGCAGAGGATTTAAACTAGTCTTTGTCAATTAAGGGTTTAAGGTCAAATCCTCTTTATGGTTTTTTCATTCGTGCATTAAGTAAAAGCAAGTTAAAATATTTATGAATGGCACTGAAATGTGGAAACTTTCTTTAGGAACCTGTCTTTTCATATTGAGTCATAACTGAAACCAACAATGTTTGACAAAGAAACACTATTTCATCACATGGCATGGCTTATCCCTCCTGTTCTCTAAAGGCCTGAGCTACAATCTACTCTGTTTCAGCAGGAAACTTCTGTGGCTAGGAACCTGAAGTCATAAACATTTTAGGCACTGAAATGAAATTATGCCTCAGCACACCTGACAACGATCAAGACATGATCTTAATATTGCTATATAATTTTTTTAAAAAAATTTGAATGCCCATCAAGCCAAGAAATGTTCAAAAACCAGAAGAGAACATTGAATATGGGTCAGTAAAAGGGATGCAGGACAAGCTCTCTGCTACCCAGCAGGAAAACCATAACAAGGCCTGACAAGCCTGGATAAGATGTGCAGTCCCTGTGGCTGCAGTGGGTGTCCAGCCCACCATCTGCAGGCTGTCCATTCTGGCTTCCTGGGGCACACACGTCCTACTTTGAGGATGGTTCAGGGAGCAGGGACAAGGAAGAGTTGCTGACTCACCCCTGGAGCCTCACCTGCTGGTCAGCCCATTCAACCCAGGGAGACCTCTGCATCTTCCCTTTATTTCACAAATTGAAAACTGCTGAATATCCATATGTTTTCTTCTTGAGGAGTAAGAATCAGTGGGATATCTTTTGCTTATTTGTTTAGATGCTGCCTCACTGTTTTCCATGGGTTGCACCAGGGTAGCTGAAAGCACGTCATGTCCAATATAAACATATTTTATTGTTATGCAACTTTTCATTGCTTTGGGCTAGAAATGGCAACATGAATCCTTTTACATAGAGACACATACATGGACTTGCACGATTTCTCCACTCAAATATTTTTGACTGAAATATCTATGTTTTCAGATGGTTTCTTTTCTGCTTATTCCTTGCAAAGGGAGCTATACTTGAAGTGAAAGGATTCAATGTTCAGCTATAAGTCATTGATTTAACCTTTATGTCATGAGAAAAGTAAAATCAACTTGCTTCCAATACAGTTAAATGTTTAGTTATATGTGAAACTAGATCCTTGGAAAGGATAGGAAATTACATTTTCTATAATCAATCAATCATCTGTGAAGAGAAGTTTATTTAAAGTGACTCTTTTCTGATTACTTCTAGAAGAGACAAATAGAAAATTATTCATAAATAAATCAATGTATTGATAATGTGACAGCTAAGAGGCTGTGCTCTTCAATGAAGATCATTTTACAAATGCCTGTGGAACAAGACAATGTTATCTAAATAAGCCCATACTAATGGCATATGTATATTGGATCAACAGCCTGGTTAGAAATTCAATAGCAGTAATTAAAAATTTTTAGTCAGTCTATGGCAACTATATGTAAAATATCAGCATGAAAAATACATGAATACTAAGGATATTTTTACTAATTCATAAATTGACACAATGGGTTATTAAAACAGATAATAGAGCTACATATCCAGTGAGCATTTTTTTATATACTTACCACATATTAACTCTTATGTTGCACAAAGATGCATGGTGTTACCCCTGTGGCTCTGCCCTGGCCCTGGGAGCCATGTTTTGTAGAAATAAATCATATTCTTCATCACAGGACCTTGAAGAAGTAGCTTTGTGCCCATTACCAAGGTGATAGGCATATAGCAGAATGTTTTGTATGAGGAAACATGGAGAGAGATGTCCAGTCCATAGGGAAAAGCATTTCTTGGGATAGCATGATAGTCTTGGGGAAGCTAATGTGAAAGAAGTTCCAGAAATTAACTCCCAAAATCATGAGGGTGGTGGGTTTTGTGTGTCCAAATCCCTTAGTGTGGCTCTGAGAGAAATAAAGAAGGCATTGAAACCTCTTAAATATCATCAGTTTCTCCTATTCTTCTTCATTCTGAGAAACACCTTTATCTAGCATCCTAAATTTATTTTGGCAAGGGAAGACATAAGTCATTAAAATATTGAACATGAATGTTTTTAGAGATCACTTATTGCTCTATTCTTTGCTCACAAATTTTATCAGATTCCTTATGTGAAAAGGCTTAATTTTTTTCCAAATATTAAAATGGTAATTTAACATAAATAAAAATTTGTATTCAGAAACTTCAATTTTTCTGAAAGTTCACTTTTCAATACACAGACCTCTGCAACATGGTTAAGAAAAGCTCTCAGAAAAGCTAAGATAAAAATCCTATCTCAAAGTAGCTAAAAGAATACATATTGAACTTATTGGAAATTTCTTCATCAAAATAGGGAATAATTTGGACCTTTTTCTTCTTCTCATGTTTGTTGTTTGGGTTTTTTTTAATTAGGCTATTTTGTGGTCTTGACGTTTAGAAACTTAATTCTTTGCATTTTAAAAAAACTCCTCTTATAACACACTATATATATCCAGAGTATACCCCACAAAGACAGCAAATTGAGAAAATAGTAAGTATTAAAATGAAGAGTTAGTATAAGTTTCTTCAGATGCTTTAAAAAGTTCTCTCCTGTTAACATGAATCTTTTGGGGCAGTTTTTGAGAGCTAGATGGGAGGCAGCACAACAGTGATGGTGAGCAAATCTGGTGAATACAGCTCTGTGCTAATCCCTGATTCATAAGGTGATTACCCTTCAAGAGCTCCTTTAAGCATGGTGCTTGGTACTTAGAGTGAAGTTGAAAGAGGTCTAGTAGAGAGCTCTTAGGTTTCTGAGTCATCCAAGGGGAAAAAATACAAGGCAGTGAAATAAAGTGCACTGAAACCACAGGATTCAGGCACAGGTATTGCCCAAGAGATTATTAAGAACAAGTCACCCAGAAAGGCACAGACAAACAAAGGGCAGGTTTTGTTCATTTGGTCCACCATAGAATTTATTTCTTTTTAAAACTTCAGTTCTGACACCTACTAATACCTTGCTGTGCTTCACTCTGACATATTAAGGAAGCATTAGAGGACATATTTGGTCTAGAAAGGGTAGCTCTATGATATTTAGTCAGAATTTGTACTCCTACAGAAACTAGGATGTTTTTCCCTTAGATGCACTGATCTCATCAACATCATTGGCCAATTATCAGCACAAGCCCAGATGGCAAGCAGCTATTGCTGAGTAGCATCAGTGTGTGTGGCCAGTAAGACCTCTGCTTTGGTTACACGGGTCTCCTGGAAGAAACTTTCTTCCATTTCCCTAAGAAAGAAAATCAAGGGTTTTGCTGTTCTCGAGGTACTGCAGAAACATCTTGAAATGATCACGTGATCTGTTCTACAAGCCAAAAGAGGTGTTTCTTCAAGGCCTTTTTTAAACTGAGATGTGCTGCTGCTTGCTCAAACCCTCCCACATACAGATGAGGACATAATATAGGGCTATGTCTCATTATGCAACCTACCTCCCACACGCATGTTCTAAAAGAAAGCACTGAACAGCTGCATAGCACTCCTTGGGGCATGAATAGAGTCTTTAATACCAACTCTGAAATGAGAGTGATTAGTGCTGTTGTTGGCACACACAGCACCTGAGCATTCGTAGTTCAGTTCAATGCAGCTGATGGAGCATCCTGATTTTTGAGGGGAAAGAGATGCCAGATTTCCTCACAGGATACGCCATAGTGACTTATGGTCCAGGCATTACTAAACGTTTTGCATGGCACTCTGATTCATGCTGACTATGGGATCAATGTCATTAATTAGCAGCTTATTGTGATTGTTTTGCAAGAATAAAATACCAGGGGCAATGCTACAAGTTAGAGTAACTAGGATGCTATTGGGATGCCACTGCCAGTGCCAGAGTGGTGAGTGAGAGCTTTGCCTGACCCACTCAACAGGCAGAGCCCTGCAAATAGCAGTCATAAGAGGTCTACATCACACACTGAAGAGAAGTGTGCTGTTGTGGATGGATATGCTCTCTGACAGCTCAGAAAGAAAAAGGAGAAAGAGATTTAGTTGTAAGCAAGGATGGTATACTGGTAAATTAGTCCTATTTATATTCCTTGGCAAACTGAGCACTTTTACCCACCCTGTCAGGATGACTTCCTGACCCCAACAATCTCAGCTGAAGGAGGAGGGTTGTAGAGGCTAGTAACAGGCAGCATGAAAAATTAATACTCACAGCTCATAGCTCATTGCAACAGGGTTATTTATTTATTTAGATTCCTGCAAATGTGAAAAAGCAACTTCTCCATATGGCCTAAATGCCATCGATGTAATCTGAAAATACCTCCTGATAGAGCAATTTAAGAAGCATCTCTTCACATACTGATCCTCCCTCCCTGCTGGATCAATGCTCTGCTTTTACAATTGCCATTGTATACCCCCATTTTCAAACAGAGTGAAAAAAGATGAGCCTTGCAATATGCCCTATAGGTCAAATTCAGGTTATATTAAGTCAGAGAAGGGGAGGAATCCATTTCAATGCTAGTGAGGAGTGGATCTATTTATAAGGCCTTTTTAAACCCTTGCTTCATTTTACAGCATGTATGACAGCTGATTTTCTCCAGCCGAGATGACTATGGCTGCTGGAGTATCATCTTCTCAGGGAAATTAGTCTACAGCTTTCTTATTCCTAGAAACAGAATAAATAAAACCAATGAAGAAGGCAAAAGTGAAAGAGAACTGAAGAAAACATCAGCAGATTTTCCTCTAGTCAGCACAATATGTTATGTTTTTATTTCTGTTGCTATTAGAAAAGTTGCGACATTCTTTCAAGATGTCTAGTGTGGCCTTTAGCCCTAGGATTTTGTTCAGTATTCCAGCAAATAAGAACATTTGGAAAAATTTCCTGCCTTAGTGTTCTGTTCTAGTAGTAGGAAACAGTATTTGTGGGAACCAGGCTACACATTTCAAAAAACTTACACAAGTGTGGGTTCTCACACTCCTTAAGTACCAAAAGTCCAACCTTTGCTATCTGAAGAACTAGCTTTTGCAAATACTTAAGCACATGATAAACAGTGGTTTCATTAGTAAACACACACCTCTAAGGGGTTTCAGGATTAGCCATCTTTGTACAAAAGTTATTTTCACATACATTTCACCATACATTATTTTCACCATATATTATTTTTCACCATAATGCTTTATACTCGCTTTCCCTACCAAATACCTATTATTTTTAGTGAAACAAAATATGATATACACATAGATCTCCACTTTTTATATTACACTTAAAAAAGGCCATTTAACAGTACCCAAATACAAGACTTGTTTCTTGCATAGGCAATGAAATATCTTCAGTTAGTGAAGTAACAAAGGATCAACTGTTTGCCTGGCTAAAAAATAAGCTTTTGGAACCTGCATAATATATTGCTTTGTGGTTAAAATCACTAGATAAATTATTTTCTAGAGAAGCTATTATAATGTAAAGCTTTTAAATCATCTTCTCAGATAATATCGCGGGAGCTCTGACCACTATCCTGGATTGCCCTTTGCACAGGAAACAGCTACCCTTGTATTAGAGAAGAACATTGAAATTATGAAGGTAATTTCCAGCCAAGGAGTACCTGGCAGAGAAGGAGAAGAAATAGTTGGCTTTGATTTATTTTTCATATCACAAATATGGAGATATTTCTCTAAATTATGTACAGTAGATACCTGTCTGTGGAAACGGTAGAGTGTTTTTGCAAATCAGAATCAAAACCTTTGCTGTTACACTTTGGAACATTCAGTGCTCTGAGAATGGCTTTCTGCTACCAAGGTCTGATGGCTATGTGCTGTTGAGTGCAGCTCTGGTGTATTCAGGAGTCAGGGTGACATAGCTTTTCTCAGAGAAGTGACAATAAACTCTGTACCCACTCATGCTACCACAAATATGGCATTTCTTATATATTTCCTAATGAGAAAATCATGACAGAACTTCTTCTGGAATTAGTGACTTGTAAATAGAGGTTTTAAAATACTTATGAGTGCCTTTTTTTCTGATTGTGAATCAGTTAAAGGTATCTTGTCCTCTATGACTCACCAAGAATTCTCAGAGAGGACAAGGTGGACCCTAGTGGTGAGTTTCCCCTAACTGCAGCAATCTAAAACAGAATTCTCCATTATGAGAAAGTTGTCTATGTTCTTTCTATGGGCAGGGAGAAAGCACTATAGCTCAAAAAGAGTATTTCTCTTGGATGCCTGTCTTAAATTTGGTGAAACAGCCCCTGAAAATCCGTATATCTGTCTACCAGTTATGGAGGTAGGCAAGAGTTTTCAATAGCTACAATTAGGAGAGCAACTGATATATTATAAAAGATTTAAAATTTCAATATATCTCATAAATTACTGAAGCAATTACAAGCTGTTAAAAAGTAGAGGTACTGACAAGGTATAGAATACACATGACCCCTCTTGCTTTATAGTTACAAAGAAATAGTAAAATTCATAAGAAGAAATAAACCTTGTAGGGTTAAAAATGGGCTTTTTTAATATCAGGAAAGTGAGAGTTTTCTTATTTAGTTTGGCAAATAGCTGGACAATATGTTATGACAACACTGTTTGTTCTCAGTTCTGGAGGAGTATTTTCAAACTGTTCCAGCACTTACAAGAAGCCACTTATCACCACACTGAAGAATAACTGAAAGGCTGGTCTTTGCTTAGAACTCTTTGTTAAGGACTTTCTTACACTTAACTTTTGTAATCCTGGAGATGTTTGTTGAATGGTTTGTGCAAGTCCCTTCACATCCGCTTGCCCCATGTCCATGCCTTGAGTGTAACAGCAGTTACTGTTTCTTTCAAATGTTTTGATCTCTCTGTCTAAAAGGCAGTTCACAATGAATAAACTGCAAAAAGAATGTTGTAGGAGTATTTTTGTTAGCATTATTGTGATTACCTCCAGCACTGGACTTCTAAATCGCCACACTAACATTATCTAAAAAGGATGGGCGTAGCATTTCCATTCTGAAAATCATTTTGAATAGATGAAAAAATTCCATTTGTTGGCTGAAGTCAGAAAGTTTTCAAAGCTAGAACATCTTTCTTTGAGTCAGTTGTTGAGGTGGATTACAATTTAGGAGTTATTTTGCCTTCACATACACAGATCTGTGTGTGAATAGGCACAGGTATTACTGAATTACTGGAAGGTGATTTGGTAGATGTTTACAACAGATCAGATTTTTATAGCAGCGGTGAGAAGTGAAGGGAACACTATTGCACTATTTATGCTGATATCAAGTTTCACTGACTACCCTGTATTGTACTACAGGTACAGTAGTTTTCACTTCCAGAAACTGGGAATAATTCCAGAGGAATGCATCTGGATAACATTTGCCTGTTACCCTCCCCAGAAAAGAATTAGTCACCAAGGGCCCTATTCATAAAAACTAATTCAGGCCCTTTCCACATGAATATCACGTCTTTATGTGGAAAAAGTGTGGTGCGTGCTTTTATTTCTACATAAAGAATCCTTTTCTGTGATTAATGGAGTTATTTCCCCCAGTCTGTAAATGGACACCTCCCTGATTTGTTAAAGAGGAGATTGAAGCCCATAGCAGAAGTGGGAGTGCGATGAAGAAGAAACTCCCAACTTTTAAGAGTATATATTAATGGCACTTGAAAACAGTCACAGTACAAATGATTTGACTGCTTGAGCAACAGAGTGCTTGAAAATGTAGAAGGAAAAGTGGACAGTCCTTCCTGAACACAGATTTTTATGAACTGGCATAACATTTTTCTTAAAGTTTACAGTTTCCTATTAACTTCTCAGTGTTGAGGAAGCCAAACCTTCCGCTTTGTTGTGCGTTTCGCAAAATCCTGCTTCCAGCAGCAATAAGTTAATCATAATTGTGTGATAGCTTTAATCAGCCCACAAGGTTGATAAATTGGATTGATTGGAATCACATCGTTAGCATGTGAATTTTGGTGGAATTTTAATAGTCACCAGGGGTGCACAAGATTTATGGCAGAGTCAGCTTATGATTTCTTTCGGTTGAATGCTCATTTTAATGTCCTGTAACATACACTAGACCTTGCCTACTGTTCAGTTTGTGCTGTGACAAAGGCTTTCAACATACAGTAAGTTCAGATCATTACATTTCATGTGCGATACAGTATATAACTAAAATATTATGTTTTACTTCGATCACTCCAGGGAAAAGTATAGTTTTATTGAAGACACTGAATGCAGTTACAACTACAGCTGCAGAACACTGCTTGAATGAGGCTCACATGGCAGTGAATATTTCTGGGTTTTGATGGATACAGTCCCCATCTTGGTTTTACCAAGAAAATATTTAGAGAAGTTTGGGTAGGAGTCTCTTGGATGTTTATAACACTTCCCAATGTCAGGGAAATAGAATGTATTGCATGCATTAAAGTTATGAGAAATGCAATGGAAAGGACAAAAAACCCAAGCTTGAGTTAGTGGTCCAGACTGTGTGAGTGTACCGATTGAAAGCTCCGAGTGAAGATGACAAGGAGGGAAAAACAGACTATTAGGGCTAACTTGATCCATATGATAAACCCTGATGCCAGTAGATAGAAATAATGAGATAATGTAACCCATGTGAAACATGAAGAAACAAAATGTTTCCTGTCATAAGACCCATGCCTTCAACTTGCTATGCAGTGATGTGTACCTCTTGCCTATAAATTTGATGTGTCTATCAAATTATGAGCACTCTCCAGATTTTTCATAAAGCATAATAAAATTTTCAACTGTAAAATTTCCATTTATTTAAGGACTCTATAGCAAAATGGCACCAATGTCTTCTCCATTGCCCTATTTACTGTGGAGCCAACCTTCCTCGCAACAAAACACCCAAAAATCACACATATCACTTCAGATTTTTCTTCATTTGTCATTTTCTAGTTTGGTTGGGATTTTTTTATGGAGTGGGGGTGTTTGGTTTAGGGGCGTTTTTTTTTCTTTTGTTTTTTGTTGGGTTTTTGTTATTGTCATTGCTGGGTTTTGGCACAGTTTTACAATATTATAGCCTCAGATTATTTTTCATACAGTTAGGACTTTGAATGCAGGGAAAAAAATAATTTAGAAACAAAGGATCCTGAGAATTAAAATTCCTGAGTCATCCAATCCACTACAAAGATCAGCACTGCCACAGGGCAAAAGCCACAGAACTAAGAAAATTAGAGGCTGTACTGGTTGTGTAGTGTTTTGCTTTTTTTTCTTCCTCTGATAAACTAAGCAATTGACTGTACTTGCAATTGAATATTAGCAGTCTTCTCAGATGTTAGAACCAAGTGTTCCTCATTTTGGCATCCATTGGTCCATTGACCATTAAGCAACATAATTTAGCAGTACAGTCAGTTATCACTGTTTTGCTGGAAGAATGGCCCTCTGAACTTACGTTTCTGATTGCACAGACTCTCCATACTGGAGGGCATGTTTAGTGATCATTTTGTAATGGTATAAAAACATTAGAAACACAGAAAGAAATGGCGCATTCTTGGGCAAATTAGATTAGCTCGAGCTCTTTCCACATGTGATTGGAGATGATCTAATTGGTCTGTGGCATTAAATAAGTTATATTGAGTGTTTTAATATAATGCATGTATATTTACAATAATAAATGCATTAAGAGCATTTTTATTGTTCGTCTCTCTCTTAACATACTTCCTGTTAGCATGAACTGCATGGTACTTGCCATGGTAAAAAGAAATACTGCTTCATACCAGTGTAAACTATTTTCCTCTCTCTGCAATTTCACTTCTTGAGATCTCTTCTTAACCACAGGACTGATCCTTCAAGGCAGAGAGAGTGTTGTTGAGTTGCAACAGCTAAATAGTAGTACTGCATTGTTATTGAAGAGTTTCCTTGGTACATTTTAAAAAGCTGCAATCATTAAACATTTGCTACCACTGAGAATAGATAGATAGATAGATAGATAGATAGATAGATAGATAGATAGATAGATAGATTAGATAGATAGATTTGCTTCTTTCTATGTTGGCTGGCTTCACACATAGATCATCTGAATTTAGGTCCTGTTTGCACTTATACACGTCAGTGAACAAGCAAAGAGCATCCTTCCACAACAAACAGACAAGGTAGTGTTCACAATAACATGACTGTTTCTGCATGGATCTGTTTACAACAAGAAGTTACAAAATTAGCCTTACACTATTAGCTCTGTATATTGCAGAGAGCCTTAGGATAGCCACCACACATGAATTCATGACCCCACAGAATTCTTTGGAGTTTACCCAGTGAGGCCAGAATTTCCCTCTGCAATTTACAGTGGTTGAAATACAATTTATGAAGATATCAATTAGATCCTCTGAGGACTAAAAAACACTGCAGTTTGTTTTCAGTATAGAAAATAATAACTTCTAATAGGCCAGTTTTGTTATTACCCTGCAAAACTGTTCATCTACCACTTTTCATAATGTTCTTTTGATGATCTTGAACACAAACAGCTCTAAAAAGATAGATGGAGGCCTGCAAGCAAGAAGGCTACAGGCAACATTAGACACAGAATATCAGTTTGCTTTATAATTTTTCTCTTTTAGCCAATGAATTTAATTTTGTGTTGAAATGGAGTAAAATACTTGGCAGTATTGTCTTGAGTATATACTGTTATAATAGTATTTTTGAGCAGGAGAAACTAGCATCCAGGAAAAAAAGAGCTTCTCATATAAACCTTCTCTAACTGTTCTCTATACCTAAATCTCATTCAGCAACCTGATCTGCTTCATATAAACAATTAGCTGTGACTGAGTGACTCCAACCAAATTACAACAGGGATGAATTTGGCTGTTAGAGAGCTTTCTCTGACAGTGACTTCAACCCTCAGAACAGTTTTCCAGGCATTAGGAAGTCTCAGGTTCATGATTACAGTTTGGCCTGCTATAAAGAGTAAACAAAAAAAGCCCAGTTCTACACCACCACAGATGTTCTGGTCCTGACAGAGTAAATGGTGTCCCCTGTAAAAAAATATTTCTGAAAATTTGTGTTAATCACGTACATAAGCAGAGACAACAACACTACAACAAAAAAAAGCCCCTTGAAAAAAATACTAGAAAAGTATTACTGCAAAATTTATTCCTTTATCTAATTCTGTTTACTTCTCCACTACTGCTTCTACTTTTTACTTTAGTTAAAGACTCTATAACCCATATTAGTAATAAAGATCACTGAGTTTATCATCACAAACATAAGAAGCTTTCTGCATGTCTGGCCTGAGGGGAATTGCTTACTCATGGTAAGGAGTTACACACACAGCACCAGCTCCCAGAGACAGTACACTTCTTGCATTTCCCCTCTGCTGTACTTCGTGCGTATGTGCAACATAATTTGAGTGGGAGATGAAACTTCCTCTGAAATGCTAACTGCCAAAATATACAGAAACTTTCAGAAAGGAATACCCCCCAAAACAGCTAATACAGCCCTAGCAGACCAGAACTTTGTTTAATATAGTTAGAGCTCTCTTCATCTCTTCACCGTTTGTATCCCTTTTGACTCCAAGGTAGCCTTTGAGGCCTGGTAGGAAAGTAAGAGGTTTGAAATTTACTTCCACCTCAGGTTAGGACTTGCATTTCTGTGCATAGTGCCATCTGTTTATTCACGCTCAATCCTCTGTAGACAGCAGATTTTATTCTACGAATTTATTCCTTCCTTATTCCAAGTCTTTTCTTGAACAGGTCTTTCTTTGCTCAGCAGTTCTTCTAGTTCTAGCTGTTCCTCAGGTTTCTGCTCCAAGTGTCTGTGAGGCTTCCTGTTGATTGTACTGCACGCTTCTGCAGTCTATCTGCTCTGCTCTTTTACATCCAACCCCTCACACCCACCACCACCTTCTTCCTAGTAAAATAGGAAAATCGCCTTCAAACAGAGGTCATTCCCTTAGACAATTTACACAAGGCTTTTTCAGGTTGATGAATTCCTGGTGTTTGTACCACTGAGAAAATTTACTAATATGTTATATTATATTTATTATGGAAAAAACATATTATTGATTGTACTACCTTCAAAAGATTTCATCAAGCCTGAATGCCACTATATTAGGCCAAATCAAGCTCTCCACATTTTGCCACTGAACTAGAAAAGGATACATTTTTTTCCCTGTGTGGGTTTGACCCCCATCTCCAATCCAATTTCAGTTCCATAGATTTTGCAGGACTACAGCTAATGGTCTCCCTTATGGTGGTTGTTGGTAATCTTAACTGAGAGGAGTTTTCTTAAGAGAAAGCATGAGACAGGTACATGTGCTTAGACCTAGAGCTTGTTTCTAGCACAATCTCTCAGTTCGCTTCATTTCTCTAGTGTATATCTGTGCTCCTGCTCCTGAGTGTTTCAGGCTTTTCAGGGGTCCTTATCTGTTCAGTACAGTTCAGATTGCTCTAGAACAGTAAAAAAAGGCTTAATCCTAAACCTTAGTGTTGTCACAGATACAGTTTCTCCTTTGCAACTGTCCTACAGTCTCATTTATATTCTCATACAAACAAGAATCAGGTCCTAATTTTCTAATGGGATTTGACGTTGAAAGAACACTTCACATCAAAGATCTAAATTGGCTGCTTTTGAATTCAATTCTGAATTAAATGGAAAGCAGCTTCGTCTCTCAGTATAAATCTCTAATGGTATCTGGCCTTGCTGACATTTACAGGACTGCTGCTCTATATTTTCACTGATACAAGCACTCTCCCTGGGGAAAACATCATCAAACTGTAGCTCTCCTGGCAGCTTTCTTCAGTCAAATTTCTTTGCATCCATTTCCCTTCTCATTATTTTGAAGTGGAAATCCCACGGCTGTAAACTTGAAAACACATTATATCAAGTCAAATCATGACTGTAGTTACTGGATTTTTCTAGCTCTGGTGTCTCTGTGTCTAATTTAAACTTCATGTCTCACTTTCTGCTTAATCCAAAATTTTCTCACCAGAAAGAAAGGCAGAAAACTACTCAGCTTTGCCTACTTTATTTTCATTTCAAAAATGAAATAAGTGCTTCAGAAAAAAAAATAGAAGGAAAAAACAGTATGCCCATTTTCCTTTTGTCCAGTTTAACATAAGAGTGTACTGCAATGCCCAGCTCTAGATACTGATTTGAGTCTACAGAGGCTCCAGATGGTCATTCAAAGCACTCCCACAAAGAGCCTGCATTGACTGCATGTGAATGCTGCTCAGGTATGAAACAGGGACCATGGGATAGAGGGACTGCACTCCAAAATGTGTCACTAGCCCATCTATCCAGCTTTCAATTCCCAGTGGTAACCATATCAGATCCTTCAGCTGGTTCATATCTAAATACAGGAAATCCTGAGGTAAATTGCTATTATGTAGCAACGAGAGTTTCTTAATTAATCCTCAATTAATATCTAGGGTTTGGATGGCTTTATCTTTTAAATCTTAGCTTTAGGTGCTGAGTACTTCTATAAAGTTGTTACATATTCAGCCTTATGTGGGTGTTAGCAAGCTTTTCTAAAAATATGCCACAATGTGTTCAAAGGGCCAATTGTACATTCTCTGGAAAGGATTTCATTTTATTAATGTAAAACTCGCTGCATTCCAGATTCTGTGTACAAGTTGTTCAGGCTCCTTTCAGGACCATCAGTCTCTGTCAGTCTGTAAAGGCTGAAACTCTTATCTTTGTGAAAGCTGGAGTGCAGGTAGGTACAGGGCTGTTTCATAATCAGGTCACAAAGTACCTGTGCTTTGTTTGTATGTTTGTTTTTATTATTTCTGAAGGGTTTTGCTCTTTTCAAAAGAAATTATTCTAGTGCTGTCAAGGCAGAGCCACGTTCTCAATTTTATTACTCTTCCAAATATTAGGGAATTTGAGGATTCAGCAATATTTTTTTTCTTCCAGCTTTCACTGTTGTTCATTCTGTGGATGTTGTTTATGAATGAAGAACAGTTATAAAAGGAGGCTGATAAAGCCTCATCTAAAATCATTATCAGCAACTACTCCCTGGGTTTAGGAGTAGAATAGATGAATAGAGTATTCTGCACTTGAATGCTGCTCATCTTATATAACAAATAAGCTTTCACCAAAGTGCCAAAACCTCTCCTCTGCATATTAGTCAGTCTTAAGATGTACCAAAATTTAAAATAACTTATTCAACAGACACATTACTCGTTCTGATTTGTTTAAAGCAAGTTCACATGAAATGTAAAATGTAACTTCTGTTGAGTTATACTTATCCTCCACTGAGATTTTAAAGGTTGTTTTAGGATTAAAAATGAATTTGAGGTCCCTGGGCTAAATTCTGATCTCACATTTCACCAATGTCAAGCATTACCTGGCAAAGAATGGAGTGTCTCTGGGTTATATCAGTATAAGTAGGTCTGCAAATTTGGGGCCCAGGTTACAATGACAATAATTTCTTTTTACTCTGCAAATGTTTATAGACAGTTTCTAATGTTTTTGGCGCATATTTTCTAGGTTTGTTCCAAGGTAAAATGTAATAATTTCACTGAAAAAACACAGATCTTGAGGCAAATACAAAAGTTAACTTCTCTACTCAAAGATTTGCATTCAGAAGTATCTTCATTTTAACAGAACAGCAAGCTTCTATCAACAACAAAAAAAATATTTTGCAGTGCCAAACAGTGAGTGACTGCATAGCTCCCACTGAAATACTACAGCGGTTAGTAGCATAGGCCAAAGACTATTGGGCTCCTCTGAAATCTTTAGGCTTAAAGCTACTAGTTTTTATTGACAATTTTACTTCCATCAGTCTTGCTAACAGTGAACTGAAAATATTTTTCCATACTCTTTTTTTTTTCCATACTGTTTATTTTGTCATCAGTTTTATCACATAAGGAGAACACAATTACAGCAATGATTAAAGCAAAAATTTTTTTCCTAGATTCATAAAATTTCATCATAAAACAAGGGGTTTACAATTAAACATTTCTGGAAACTTTATGTTAATTTTTTTTCTGAGTTCATTAGTAGGAGCAGTGAGTGAGTTTATTCAGTTTGACTCAGTTTACTACTATGCAAGCATTTTACTTGTGGCAAAACCAAACAGTTTTGTTTTCCTTTTTGATGGACTATATGTATTTTCACACATAACACCCACTATGTTTTAAAAAATTAGCATTTCTCCTATATTTATTCAGATGAGCAAATTTAATTTATTTAGCATACATCATCAATCAAAAAAGTTTGTGGCATATTTCCAAGACTGCCTTTATAAAACATGATATGTAAACCTCAAGTATTACTTCAACAAGCAGTTGTATTATTTTCCAATGTGTAAATATAAATCACAATAAGACTGCATCCTGAAACATGGAAAAATGGCACTGGAACAGGTTGCCCAGAGAAACTGTGGATGCCCCATCCCTGAAAATGTTCACAGCCAGGCTGGATGGGATTTTGAGCAAAATGGTCTACTAAAAGGTGTCCCTGTCCACAGCAGGGGGATTGGAACTGGATGGTCTTTAAGGTCCCTTCCAGCTCAAGCTATTCTGTGACTCTATAATTCTGTGATTCAGTGAAGGAAGAGAGCAGATTAAATGATTTAGAGTTAAAACCCTGGATCCAGGTGTCTCTGCTTTGGTATCCCAGAGAGATCAGTCACAGTTTTTAACAGATCTCTTCTTAATCTTTGAACAAAAAACTGGAGTGGAATTTAAGCTCCTTGGGGTTGTTGGGGTTTTTTGGGAAGGGTTTTGTATTATTTTATTTATATTCACAAAAGTGTGTTAGGGATATAATAGAAAATAAAATGCGATGAGCATTTGTAATCTAAGTAAATAATACTAAAAAAAATTATGTCAGATATTTTGTAGGGTAATATACAGGGTAATGACATATAGCTATTGTTCTTTACTGCCTTATTTTTAATGGCTCTTTGTGGAAAGGCCTGGAGTTGCAGGTCACAGGGAAAAAACTTGTGTTTTAAAGAAAGCTTAAAATTGTAGATCTGAGTGCTTTATCATAGATGAGCTCATATAAAAATCCTATAGTATTTCTACCATCATTTAATGATGGGATTAAACATGATGGCCTGAATGGTTCTTTGTCTCAAGGAGACCATAAATCATAAGTCTTTCAAACTTAGAAGAGGAATGATTCCTCCCCACAACCTCTGATTTTCACAGACATTTCATAGTCTCTGGCCCTCTGCTAGAGACAAGTTAGATAGACCTTTGATCTTGTGCTCTATGAGCTTGTGCAGTCTTTGATTATCATTCTATGAAAGTTTAGCTTCAAATAGAGCCTGTTCTCACTGTGTCCTGATTCTTTGTCTATCATTCTTACTTTTCCTTACATTCCCTCATGTGTAGCCAGCCTTAGCAAAGAATACCACCTCGCATGGATTTTATCTAATACTGCTTCCTATGGGGGCTGGATGTGAATGAGGAATGGCATTTGATAATCTCTGACTCCATTGTAAATGAAATTTAAATTAAAAGCAGCTGTTTCTTTTAAAGTGAAAGACACATCTGCATTAAATATAATGCAACTTCATCTGGCTTGGGCTGCCAACACTTCAGTGAGTGTCAAACAGAAGATTCATATGGTTTTGGTCTTGTCCCTGAGTGTCATCCATTTTGCTAAGCCTTTTGATTTCTTTTCAGAAAGGTGGGAAGGAATTTATTTAAGTGGTTTTTAAATAGTTAAATAATGACTTTCCTTTCTCTCCCTTGCAAAGTAGGCAGCTTGATGAATTTGGATAGTTTAGTACTAAGGTTATCAATATATAAGTAGTTTTTGCCTTTGATGGTGAGGACTCATGAACACTGGATTAACCCAAGCCAAAGGAGGCAGTTGGGAACCAGGCAGCCCCAAACTCACAGCCACTCCTGGGAAAGACCTTTTCTGGAGGTTGGCATGCGGGTGTTGCAGCTGTGAAAGCTCAGCAGATGAGTGGCTACAGGTGTTGGCTTCGATTTTACTCCACATATATTTGTACAAAAATGGGCATTGGTGCCAAGGACAAAGAAAGATTGAGCCAAGCTGTTATAAAGAAAAAAAATTTGCTTGTGATGCAATACAATCTGTATAGCTAGTATGACAGCTATATGGTGTTCTGGAGAATTCTGTTTATGAATAATAATGGGGGTTCTGGCAATGTTGGTGGCAGCACTCAATGGAGAGGGAAACAAAGGGCATTTTGTTTCACAGTCGTATCTTCTGTAGTCAGGCATTTTGGAATCCTATAATCACAGTGTTTCCCTTCCTAGTTTCAATTAGGTTCTTCCAGTCTTGTACGCTTTTCCCACTGGTTTAAGCAAGATTATCTAGCAGAGTTTTAAATTAAATGTCCTTAAAATTACTCATTCAAATGTGATTGATTAGGTTGCCAAAAACTGGCTCTGTCTTCTGACTGGGAGGGAGAAGGAAAGAAGAAAGGAATGAAAGCAAAAAGGAAAAAAGATGGAGAGGAAATATGTCTAGAAGCAATTTTTGTACAAATGTTTTATCTGAGGTGGAGACAAGGATAACCTTCTTTACACTGTACTGGTAAACTGGTGAAAGCCAAAAATTCAGTAGGTTAAAAGGAAGTGCATTCCTTTAGAACAAAAAAAAAAAAAAAAAAGGGATTTTTTTTTTTCCAAATCAAATATCCCTTATTGTGGAGAATTACTCCAGAATTTTGAAATTGACCTTGAAAACTTTTACTTCCTGAACAAATTCTTGTGACAAGGAAAAAAAGTATTTTCTTCTTTGTCCCTTTCCCTACCATTTCTTCTCTGCTTGTCTGTACCCTGGTAGGAGGAGTAAAGTGCAAATGTCTGACTAGCACAGAAGGAGTAGGTTGGAGGAAATGGAGAAGGGAGGGATCCCCTTCCCTACCTGCTGATCTCCAACATGGTGGTAATGCAGCAGAGCTGCAACCTCGGCATCCATCAGATGCTCAGCTGGTGATGCCCATTCCCTGGGATCCTGAAAAGTAAAACTGCATTGAAAGACAAAATATTATCCTCTCTGGTACAATTTCAAACTATTTCTCATTCTTTTTGGACCACTTCCCTGCTTGTTCACTCTATGTTTTAAAACCAGATCTTAGAAACAGCCCCAAAATAGCTCATCAAAACCATGTGTCACATGCAAGAGACTGATTTATGGAGAATATTGTCTTCAGAGAATTTGGTGGAAGTTGGATTTCTTTGCAGACTTTTCTCTTTCTTTATGGAAACAGACAGTACGAACTGTGAAAAATGGAGTACCTTTCCAATCCATTCTTCTATTCACCAACACAGATCTTTCTTTAAAAATAAAAGTCCTGGACCACAAAGAGGATAATTCTGCCAAAAAATATTCCCCCATCTGTCTGTACATATTCATTTATGTAATATGCATATTAAACATATTACATATACATGCAATTTGCTATTTCTTCTCAGACAGGACAATATTTTACTTGTATGTTTAATAAGCCTGTTTAAGTAACACCAAACAAAGTAATTATAGGATCTGTGGGATTTGCTATACTAATGTGAACTATATCTGATTTTGGCTTTGAAAAGGGACAGTGTTCAACACTTCTCAACAAGAAATTAAAAGAAACCACAAATGGAGAGTAATCTACCTAGCAGCACAGAATTTCCTCCTAATCTTTATTACCGAGCAATACACCTTGCAGCACATATATTAGTGTCACTTTCAGATGAAATTATGACAGTTAAGAAAATACTTATTATCAGGAATAAAATCTTTATTTCAAATGGCAACATTCTTACTGAGGACCAGTTGGAGCTATTCATTTAGGTTTTGGGTACAGTTAAGTCTTGTTTATTCTCTATCCCATCCTGGTGAAGTAGTGATCCTCCAACGGTATTTTTTGATGGAGGAGGAGGGGGCTGGCTGTACACATACAGAACTTTTTGCTAATGGTTTGGAAAGCAAATCAATTAACTTATAGGATTTCTCAATAAAGGCCTATGCTTTTGTCCTCCAGTTTAACCTTTACTTCAGGTCTTTTATATTTTCTTGTATGATTTCTCCTCATTACTCATAAACTTGTCACATGATTATGCCTCAATCAGTTTGGTGATCCCTCCTATTTCGCCCACTGTTTGGATACAAACCCTGATAATTCAGCACATTGTCCTATAGAAAGATCAAATTCTCTTTGAATGTATATTCCCAGACTACTTACTCCAGTGGTATTTGTTAACCAATTGTCAAAATTTTCCCTGCTGAAACTGAGAAGCAGCTTTATAGACTTGACTTGGTTAATTTTTCTTTCTAACATAAACTAGGTTAATTTCTGGTTAGCTCGATGCAAGGTGTGGAGCCAGCAGTCTCTCCCCTTTGTGATTCCATGGCCACCTGTTGAAGGAAGCAGGATTACCCTCCAGTCTCTGTGGGAGGAGCCGTGGCTGCCATTCCTGTCCCTGCCCCATTCATGGCAGTGGGATGGGGTCCCTGTCAGTGAGGTCACTGCCTCAGACAGATCTGTCATGGCACTTGGATGCAGTTGTCTGGCTCCTTGTCCTGGCCAGCCCTCACCAGCTCCTAAACAACCTATTCCTGCTTGTTTCTCTTCTAATAGTTTTCCCTGGATAACCTTGTCCCAACTAGATTACAATTCTGTCCCACTTTATTTCTATACAATGTGTCATTATGAACCATATTTCTGTGTTTTGATTAGTGTTAACTAGTACATCAAACCAGATTCCTGCTACTCTGAGTAGTATGTGGGAAATAAGTTCTGAGAAAAGTAAGACACTTTCTGGCAGGTATTTTGTATTTTACGTAGGTCAAGAAATTTTCATTCCTCTGGGTTTTGCTTTTCTTTTTTTTTTTTTTTAATTTTTTTTTAAAACCTGTAAAGTCAGTTCTCTGTTGTGCCAGCTATGCTCTGAAAGCAGCAGACTATAAGCCAATATATCTCTTACCATGGAGCTGTTCTTTTTTTTGTGATCACCCTGTGGAGCACCCTAGGAGCAGAGCAGAGCTGCTGTACAGACCCACTGCAGTGTGCTTGTGCTTCACAGGGGTGTGCCTGGGGCAGGCTGGGGCCCCATCTCATGGGAGACTGGCACACAAGACTGCTCAGCACTTCCATCTGTCCTACCTGTGTGAAACTGCTGAATCACCAAAGAAACATCAGTGGGATTTGAAGGAATAAATTTTATCTTATAACATAATGGGGACACCACCAGTGGACTCATTTCTGTTTTGATCAATACCAGAGCTGTCACACATTGTACTGATGCTCTTTGAGATATTTCTCTGTGTCATCTTCTCAGATGACAGGATATGCATGCCATATTTAGATTATATACATAAAGCATGTTAGCTAGCATATGACAGGCAAAACTAAAATGTTAAGAACTGTGAAAACTTGGGATAAGCTTGAATATGTATGACCAGTAAAATGTGGAAATTTGCTATGTAAGACAATAGAAGCACTTATTTCCTTTTTTTAAAGTCTTAGGAAAATAAATGAAGAAGGTGGGAAAAGGGATTGAATCACTAGCCTCTTGACCAGAAAGCCATCAAAAGCTTTTGTAGTTGTTGGTAGGCAGATTATTCCAAGAACTTTGTATTATTAAGCCACACAACTATATGTTTCCCAACATTAAACCCTGAGGACTTCTATGGTAGCTGCTTCTAAAAAAATGCAAGAAAGTTAATTCTGGTCTAATATTACAGTCTAACAGTCCAGTTGTCCAGTCAATTCATGCCTCTGCATAGCTTGGTTTGGCAAACTCTTCAAATTTGTAGGTTAAAAACAGCCTTATTCTGTTCATTGTGCCTTACATTGAACCTCTCCTACTGATACGGATAACCAGGAGCATCTAGAGAATTCAGTCTCTTTAATTATTTAGAGATTTTATGGGGCTTTAAATACAACATGTTGCTGCAAATAGTTATTCTTGGCTTGTCAGTGAAAACAAATATCTCTATATGTCTCTCCTGACTCCTTTCAGCATTCTTCTCCCACAGTACTGGATGAAAGTGTACTCTCAGCCATTGCATACAAGAGTCAAGGCATATCCAGATTTTCATTTGGAGAATACAGAAATAGTCAACTGAAGCAGAACTAGATGTTTTGGTCTAGAAGAGAAATGTGCTCTAGAGTACAATGTTGCAATTGCATCCTTTTGCATGTATATTCTTAGGAAATCAATTGTGTTACTGCAATATGGCCATATGTTAAATAAAGGGATATATGTTATGAATTCTAACAGTGTTTGGATACAGAATATCCACTGGCAATGGAGTAGAGCATTACCACACAGAGCTTTATTATAAAAGTAAACTGCAGTCTTGACAGTGGATTCCTCTTTCCGGGTTGTACTGACTATATTTATTTCATGGAAGAGATTAATGGAATGTTTAAACGGACATTTTGCAACCTTCATCCTTGTTGGTAGATGCTTTTGTCTTTCTGTCTTAGCTTGAAGCATCATGTGTCTTTCAATGGAGCTACTTGACAGTTGACATTTTCTGCTTTTACTTCTACTCCAGCTGCTAATTGCATATTTACAATCCTTCAATCAAGAGGAAAAGAGAAACAGATTAGAAAAATTTTCAGTCTGTCAAGCAAACCATACATATAATGAAACATCCACTCATTAAACATGGAGAACTTTTATGGCTTTAATAATAAGTGTTATAAAGGGCACAAAGGTATTATTAATTCTGAAGGAATGCAGGGCTGGAAAAACAATAAGTCATTTTGACAGTTGCTATGAAGACTATTACCAAATGTTATGTTTACTTGAATAGGTTCAATTTATAAAACAAGACCCATAAAAAATCTACAGCCTAATCAATTGAAATGCCCTCTTACAAACAATATCTAATGGAGTAAGGTTCTGATATATTGATTAAAGACTGAATTGTGATCCTGGATTTTATAAAATTAAGATAATTGGTAATGTGTGCTGCTTCTGCACATTAAATTAAACACTGTGGCAATTAATTGAATTGCTATAATAAAAATTTAACACTGTAAATGTTTGTTTCCTAAGTTAAGGAAGTAATTTTTTCTGAATGTGTGATTATCTTTCTAAAAGGAATCCACAAATGTGTGTTTATTATGCAAATATAGCAAGATACAGGAGCTTTTGTTCCTGTGCTGTAATCACCGATTAATTCCTCCATATATCTCTCATGAAAATTAAATTTGGGGGACATAAGAAATTCTCCTTTGTTTCTGAGTGTGCTGGTTGCAATCCCGAACATAATCAAGCAAGCTGACAGTATGTATGATTATATATGATACCACTCTGCAGGAGACAGTTCCAATATTGTATCTCCACTCCTCCATTCATTATTGGCAAACATGTGCCTGGAACTCACTGCAATGTTACTGGCATTTTGAAATACTGTGATTTCTTTTTCTTCTAGCCAGGACTTGTATTCCCCATAGGATTTATGTACTGCATTGAATTATTCAGTATATGCTCATGACTTCCACTACTGTTAGGAAAAGCTATGTGTATACATTCAGAGTAGAATATATCTCATAGCAGATTTCAGCAAGTATAACATACAGTAACTTTAAGACATGAGGTTAACAAAATAAGAACCAAAAGATAAGGATGAGAAAAACAAGCGATTTAAAAACCATCACCGAGTACATTTGATCCTGTACCCACTCTTTCCATAGTAAATCATTAGCTACTTTTTAAAAGTCAATACAAGCTGGCATAAAGCTGGTAGCAAATCAAACTTGAGCCTACCCTGCTTAAAAACCTGAAATATTATTCATTTTAAAGCAGCAATTGCCCTGAAACCTGAAAACTGATAGACACATTCAAACCACTCACTAGGTCACAAACTACTCTTTAGAAGACCTTAACTGAGTGTGGCAATAATAGCACCACAACAGACTATGGCAGAGCTAAAAAGGCTAAGTGGTGCTTAGGCCACTGTAGTGGGGCTTACAAGCTCTGATTCCAGTTGTGACAAAATAATATCAGCAAGCCACTTTCCCTCTCAGAGGCTCTGTCTCCATGAACTTCAAGTGAGAATACTGATAATGTTAACAGCTTAGAGATCTACAGTCAAAGAGCAGAAGGATTTATATCAATACAGTTTATCAATTCCATCAGTTGGATAAGGCTGTAACCAGTGGAGCTGAGCCAGCTCACAGAGAAGCACAAGTTTCTAGTAAGGCCAAATATCTCTGTAGATCACAAGGCATTCACATTCACCTCTTCTACTGTTTCTGTCTATTCAAAGGATATTTTGCTCTTTCTAAGGGGTAGGTACTAGAGGTACCTGCTCTGTCACCCCCATTAAGCAGAAGAGGGGTTAAGAGAGTATGATTACCTGATCTTCTGCAGGCAACTGCAAGCTATCTTTGGCTCTGCATGGAGCAGACATGGTCTGGGCACTTCCAAAGGCAAATCTGAGAAATAGCAACTAATGCTTCTTTCAGCTGGGTGAAAGAAACCTTTGTCAGGGCCATTTCAGGTCTAGCTAACATAGAGTCAGGGCAGAAGACCATGTGGACATCCTTGGAGCAGGGAGTGCTGGTCTCCTCCAAGACCATGATGTGCAGCTGTACCCAGCCTGTGTTGGTCTGCTCAGGGAAGAAAGCACTGGGCTTGGTCTGGGAGGTCTCTCGAACCAAAATCTCAGATCTGGAAAGCTTTTGGTTTTCCAGATGCTTCCAGTAGATTGATGGATAAAGATGATGAAAAATAAAGGAAATGAAAGGCTACAAAATGAAATCTAAAAGAAGTCTCTAACTTTGAACCCAGCACCTGTCAGAAAAGGTCTGTTTTACAAGGCAGGAAATGCAAAACAAGAGCATCTGTAACTACTTGTAAATAGTGTCAAATTTATTGAACTGATTTGATGTGAGGAAAAAATATCCCTGGAAAAGATTTGCAACATTCAAAGTAGTTTGACATTTTAAAAACTTTTAAAAATGTTATTCTGCTTAAAAATTTATCTAAATTTGCATTTAGACCTATTTTGCAAGTAAACGAAGGACATCAAAGTGAAATAAAGCATTTCATTTGGGTTCAAACAAAATGTTTATTTGGATCCAAAATACTGTCTTCATTTCAGCTAGAGAGCTGAAAAAATATGCAGCTATTTTTATAGCTTTTACTGTAACTCATTTTTAAATTTTATTTTTCCCTATTTCTCATATTTTCCATAAAGAACACTCATGATTTTTCCTCTAGTGAAATGTAGAGCATTTGATTTTTTCATAAGGTGCCACTCTCTTATTAAAATGTTGACTTCATGGATTGGTTGCTATCAGTTTTGTTAATACTGTTATTGCTTAAGGTCTTACCAATGCAAAAATCTCACTTGATTTTCACTATTCTCCTTTCTCTTCCATTTTCTAAAACTTGATATTTCTTTAAATCATACTCACTTCCTTTCAATTACATTTTTACTTTTATATTTAAGGTTGAAATGATTGAAAGCTATCAATACCATTGAAATTTTTTGCTAGTTCAGGTTGGGGTAAAATTTTCAAAATGTTCATTTAACCACTTCAAAATTTAGAAAACTATTAAAGGTGCAAATAACGACTGAAAAGAAAAAGCCTGAAGTTCATAAAAACTTTTCGAGACTTTTTTCCTTATTTTAGTCCTAGTTTCTATTTCCTTTTTCTAACAATGTTTTTTCTTCCTTCTCTTTCCTTGCAGGTCTGAATCATAAAGGTCTATCTGCAATTTAGATTTATTGGAATAGAGGTAAAAAAGAATAAGAGCAACTTTTCACTGTCAGATTTGTACAAAGGAGTCAGTGCAAGTGAAAGCCGAGTTCTTTCCCATTTATCTCTTACTCTTCTTTATCTCTACTCACTTTCTCTATTTCAGCCCTTTCCATCCCTCTTCCTTGCCTTTCTTTACACATTTTTGCTCCCCTCTCTCCCTACTTTTAGTTTTTTTACCAGTTCCTCACACATCCCTACCTATTATCCATGGACCTATTCAGCCACAGAAGTCGTGAATGTTGAGCGTGAGAAAATGAAAGAGACTCTTGCAATGAGCATGATGATTTCAGTAGGATTTTTGGGTGTTTTTACTGAAATGTTTTAATATTTTCAGCCAAAAATATTCCTATCCTTTCAATATTTTAAAAAATAACCCCTGAAGAGTTGGTGTTGGTAGTATATATTACTATTGTTACAGAAGCCAGCCAGAGGGAAGAAATGACCTTTAAAATGAGAAGAGAATTCTCATTCCTTCCTGACTCTTCCCTGCTTTCCGTTTGCTGTGAATTTTCTCATTTTCTTCTTATTTTTACGTCCTTCTCTTCTCTCCTGCCAGTTCCCCCACACTTTTCATTTTCATATTTTTTTGGTAGTTGATAAGGCACTCAAAATCCACCTTGTTAACCTCATTTGAATGCAGAGCATAAGGCCAAAGGTAAGATAACCTATACGTATCTAAACTGCACAAAGCCATGGGAGAAATTGAAACAAGAGAAAGAGTGTGAGGAATGTAGTAGCACATTTACCCTCTAGGCTACAGTTTCACAGGGGTGTAGTTCTTAAGCACATTCATCACCACATCCACACTGATCTCAGCATTTCTGGGTGCTGCTATGTAACACCACTTTATCATTGGACTCAGGATTTTCTGGGTTTTGCAATGGCTCACATGAAGAGGAAGGTGCTGTGGATTATTGCTGCCTCTCAGAAGGCCCTTTTTGAACCCTTTGCTGGAGGCAAAAGCAGAGCCACTGCATGCCTGCTCCTCTAGGACAAAACTGGTCTGAACGGGACTGGAGCAGACAGAAGGATGCTCTGCTCTGCCTTGTCTGTATGTGAGATAGAAAGGAACATCACCCAAGGGCTTCTGAGGGAGTCTCTCTCTAACTAGACAGCACATAGAACCACATCATTTCAATTCCCATGTCAAGTTCATACTTTGGGAAGAACCATATGTACATATAAATGTCCTATGCACTGCAACAGCAAAAAATGTAGACAGAAGATAAAGTATTACAGTATCTGTGTTGCAAATCAAATCAAGAAGTGACGAAGAATGTCTTATAAATGCATTTCTTTGGGAACAGAATCTGCAGAATGGATTCTTTGAAAAAAGATTCAGACATATGCTCACTCCTCTGCTAAGTGCCCTGAGAAACAAAGCTTCAGATGTCAGCAGAAAGTTAATATATAGAGTTGGGAAACCTTAGAGGAAGGTTGTAGAACAAATTCCTTAAGGAGTTTGACCTTAGATGAGCTTGTATAATGTTACAGGAGAAAAAAATATCAAGGTAAAAACATTGAAATAACTAATATCTGTCCAAAAGAAAAGAGAAAAACCAAAATTCTAGATTTATTTAATGTTTTTATTCAAAATAGGTTTCAAGAAAGGAAATCTCTGCTTTATGTCTAGATCTCACATGAACACAACAGAAGAAGACTGAGAGGGGATTACTTGCCTTTCTTTTCGATTTTATTTTTGATCCAGTGAAGTAGCTGATTGTCATTCACAGTTTCTGGTCCAAAACTGTTTTACTCAATGCAAAAAGTGCTGCATGGTTATATTGCAGTGACCATGACGAAGAAACTAAGAACAAAACACATAGCATTTGAAATGCTTGTTTTCTGGGCATCATTATTAGTTTTATGTGTTGGTACTTCCCTGCCCATGTGACTCTAGAGACTTCACTTTTCATAGCTATTGTTCAAACTGATCTACTGAATTGACAAAACCCTGTCCTCACAATCTTACTTGAAACCACCCTTCTTAAATTGAAGCCTGGATTTTTGGGATGTGACTCTTTCACGGGCCCAGTTTTGCACCTCATTTAGACTGACACAACACAGACATGGGCTCAGCCCAGATTTAGCTTGGAATGACCACAGATGTCTGAGGATATCACCTTCCTTGCAGTTTCATGTAGTTAGATGCAGATGCTCTCTGTCTTCTCTGAACCCTTTGCAGTCACATCAGAGTCAGATTTGGATGTTGTTTGTTTGTTTTCAAAAATTTACCAAGTCAGACTGTTCTTTTCCCTGAAATTTGTCCTGTACATGAAAGGAAAAGGAGAGAGGAGGAGCTGGCTGGCATATTCTGAACTACTATATATTACAGAACAGGCTTCCAGTTGTCAGCGTCTGCACCCTGTAGAAGTATGGTTTCAATTTTACTTTTGAAATCTGAGTCGAACAATGTTGCCAACACATATTTTTCCCTGTCAAAACATTTCACTTATTTCTGAGTCTGTAGACAGCTTTTAGGTTACATCTTTCCCCCAATCTTATTGAAACAGGATCTTCATTTCTTTTGAAATCATTTTTCATTAGTGTGGGAGCAAAAAGTAGATACTAGAGCTGATAAGTGGCAGCACCTGGCTTAAAGATGTTCCATCAGCTCTTAGTTTCTGTGTGATCACTTCTGATAATTGGCGGATGAAAACCAAAGCAGCAGTCACACTCAAATAATGATAGGTGAAGACATTATCTTTCTTCTTTCTCTATGCCCTTAGTGCTGCCTGTGCTCCCTCTTGTTCTATGGAGCTGATAGAAAATGCAAAATGCAGGCTTAAGGTTTCACATGTTGCTTCAGCGAAAGATTTTTTTTACTAATTTGGTCATGAGGATGACTGTTCAGTTAGACTTAAATTAGCTGGAAAGCATATAATTTGGGGGTTTTGTGAACAATTTATAAACTCACATGTTTGTAGTAGTCTTAATTATTTTCAAACATATGCACGCATTTCAGTCTAGAGGATTTATGCAAACAATTGTTTCAGCTGTTTTCTGTTCACTAGCTATTTTTCATGGCGTGTAGCAAAGTCATATGAACTATATTGCGTGATTCCTGCTTCCTACTTGGATGTCTGGCAAGAAAATGAATAATAATTAAACAGTAACAAACAATGTCATTTCACCTGTCCTTCCTCCCCAACCCCCTCCCCCCCAAAAAAAATCCCTAATTCAGATTAGAAATTCTTCATATTCAAACTAATGTATGTTCTGGGAGCAACATGTCTGAAAATTTATAAACTATAGAGGCAAATAATAATTCCCTTAACAACTATGAAACAGGAATCCTTACATTAAAGCACAAAGATTTTCAGAATCAATCACTGTTTGTATTGTTTGCCAGCTGTATTTATTGTTTCATTCATGTTTCTGGATTAAAACCATCCCTAGTTCCAGCACCAAACTCCATAAAAATCTGAGTTTAATCACTTGCCTGACATCAGACTGCAAAGAAAGAGGAGATCTAAGCGGTATAGAGGGAAGATGACACTCTTGAAAGCTTCAGCTTTTGTTTCTATCCCAGATTCCTAACAAGATGAGGCTCAACAGCTGTACTGTTGGCAAGTCTGTGCATCAGCAACAGATTAGCCAGTAGGAAGCCCAGCCAATAGAAAATATGGGTGGCAAGAGAGCCCAGAGTTCATGTAGACCATTCTTTTTTACCAAGGCATGATCAGCTCTTCCTTAAACAATTCCCATTCACCTGAGTCTAGCTCTGTCTTAAAGACCTTCTGTAATGGCAATTTTTCCAAGCAATCTATTGCAGTGTTATTTTTGTAGTACTAAAAATATTTCACACTACCTTTGCTGAATCTTCCTTGATGCAATTTCAGTCTACTGCTTTCTGTCCTGCCCAGCTAAGACCTGATACAAATATTTTCTGTTCTTCCTTTGTATTTACCCTTTTGACATTGGACATCATGTCCACCCTTAGGGCCTCCTTTTATTATTCAGGTTGCATCACCTGCTGAGTCTTTCCTTGGAGGTTGTGTTATAAAGACTGATCCTTTATTTTCCTCTTTGGATTTTCTTCAAACATTCCATAAGTATCTTAAGGTGGAGAAAATATTTCAGACTCTTACAGGAAGTATTTCTATTTATTCAATCTAATGTGTTGTTTGGTTTTCTTCATAACAAAGCACTATTTAGACATTTTGATCAATTATAATTTATAGCTCTTCTTTTGCTACCTAGTTGGCTGTTCTTCAGCTTGCCTTTGGGTAGCTGATTACTAAATGTAGCATTTTGCACTTGTCCCTGATGAATTTTGAGTGAGCTCACCACACTAACTTTTGAACCTGTTGGTCAGTCTCAGCTGAACAGACTTCAGCTGGCAGAGCTCAGCTGACACTCAGTAATTTCTGACTCAGTTTGTGAAAAAAGTCATCTAGATGGGGAGGAGAGGAAGGTTGTGATGTGAACTTGCTCCTTAGATGCTAGCAACCCAGTACAACATGACTTTGGGAGAATGCACCTTCATAGAAATATTTGTTTTTAAATTTGAGAGCTGTAAGGTTACTCATGTATTTACAGTCTTAAGTCAGATAACTACTCTGGGGTGTTTTTCCTGTTGTAAATCCATCAGCTGCTAGCGAACTTACCAGAAGGCTTCATGATCCTGAGGTTGTGCCTGACTGTAGTGCTTGGGCCATTCCTTGGGTGACACAGACTCCTGGAATTAAACTGAGAGATCTCACATTCAGCAATTACTGCTAATGATTCAGCCAGAGTCTATGGGCTGCAAGATAATGTCCAGTACAGGAGACACCTAGTTAGAGAAAAATCTTTTCCAAAATGGCTGATATCTGTAAAGGAGGATTTTGAGAGCACAGTGAGACAGGCTACATCTTTATTAATGTTAGCAAAGAGTTAAATCCTCAATTGCATTCATTTTGCAAACAAACCTTTCATGGTGTTGTAGCATCATGAAAGCTCATTTAGTATTGAACTTCTGAATTAATAAAATACAGAATATCACTTTGCTACAACCACAGTGGAAAAGAATTTTTACTCCACACTATTTGGTCTATGAGACAAAAATTGGTACCTACAGCTATCAGAAAAGAAATAGGCAATTTCTTTAAGTATAGCATTCCTATAATGTTGAAAAAATAAAACTGCACATAGTAAAAACAAAGTAAAGACAGGAAGAGGAACAGAAGAAATATAAAGTGAATTGGAAAAATAATGATCTCTTTGTACATGACCACTATTCCCATTAGTTATTAAATCTCAGCAGAACTACACACAAAAACAAAGACAGTAATTCAAAAGTTATAGTCAAATACCATGATGTTCTGTGGTGACAGTTGTCTGAAGAATATATAATCAATATGATTGTCTTTTCATTATTTCTACCGAGTTTAAGAAAAAGTCATACAAAAGAAGATTACTGAGAAAAAGACTGTGAAAATATTTTTCCCCTCTTGGAAAGATATTGCATTTTATTTTGGGAATGTTTGAGCTTTTTACTGAAAGAAAAATAAACAGTGAAAACAGCAGATATCATATTGAGGGGTTGCTTCTTAGGAGACCGTGAAGTGCTGATAAAAAGAGATATCTGTGAGGAATTACAGACCATTCAAAATTATTTTGTCCTGGAATAAAGATTGATGATGAATTTCTGGCTATTTCTTAGTCTTAATTGCCTAAGTAGAAACATACAAGCCGATTGCAGTGAAAGAAAACTGAAGGAAAAATTGACTGACATATGATAGGATGTTGAAATGTATGATTTGGGGATTTTAGGTCTCTTTCTTCTATTTGAAGTAAGACGTTTAATCCCATGAGAATGTATAGAAAACCGAAGTCATCTGGCTGAGAATTTTCTGCTCCACATTTTCATTGACAGAAAGATGCATTTTTGTTTAAACGGGGTTTTTTTTAAAAGTTTGCCTTCATTTAAAATGTAACTTTATTTGTCTGAAAACAGAAATTCATAACTTCTATAGCACAAAAATGAAGTAAATAATCTAATTTTTTTATACTCAAAAGAGTAAGCCAAGCTTCTTTAGTTGCTATCCTGGTTTTATCTGTGGTTGTCATCTGAGGTGAGTAGTCTTATAGTGTTGACTCTTAAGAACATATCCTAGATTATTTTATAGTAAAACAAATAAATGGCACATAGGAGTACAAACAAGAAAACAGAAAAAAAAGAAAAATAAAAACAGGAAAATATTACTTCTTAAATTAAAAATAAATTAAAAATCCAAAGGAATTGAATTTAAAAGTAAGCTTGCTGTCTTAAGTGATAGAAATAAGAAAAAAAATGAAAGTTTTTAACAATGTCAGCAATACCATGACTAAATATAAATGACAAAACCACCTTACTGCACTGGTTTGTTCTAGCTGTGTCAAAATTCATTTTTTGCATTCATTTTTCTATTCTTTTCAGAGTTCACAATAAATATCCTTGTAAGGATCCAGCTGTTGATGTAATTTTACACTTGGCCAGCTGACTATTATGCATACACCTAATTTTTAGCATTCAGGAGGTAAAATTAGTCTTTAGAAGACTATTTTTCTTACCTTTAAATCCAAAGATGGTCATCCAGCTTAGCTGGTTAGACTGCGATGTTAATGATGCCACAGTTGTAGGTTTGATCCCTGTATGGGCCACTGGGAGCTTGACTTAATGAGCCTTGTGGGTCTCTTCCAGAGCTTTATATCCTGTGTCATTCTTTGTATCTTATCTCTTTAAGTTCCTAATACCCTACATATTTTAATTCTGTGAATGTCAGATGAATGAATGTAAAGGGGAGCTGTAAATAATGCAGTGTTATATGAAGTGTATAGAGGTACTGACTGCACAGCATGGTTGGGAAGGTCCATATATTTTCCTGAGAGTGCTTCTCTGCTACCTTTGGCTTGCAAAAGAGTTCTGGATTGGGCATGCCAGAGAAGACAAGTGCCAAGCAACACCACATTTACTCCTGATGCTTATAAAAAGCCACTTTAACATGTCTCAGGGTACAGCTTCTCTGGGGCATCCACCTATGTGCTTGCCTTTGGATTGTCTCATCCATGAGCAATGCATGGACATCCTGGCAGGTACAGGCAAATTTAAATAAATGAAAAGCCTGTATCGCCACAGTAGGTAAAATTCGGCACTACAGAGGTGAGTCATCAGCATGTAAGCCACACAAAGCACTCACCATTTCCTAGGGACAGGTGGTGCCATATACAACAAAATCCTGCCTTGATGTTGCCTCTTGTCTTACCTGTATTGCTAGGTGCTCATCATAACTGCATCCTTCTTCCTTATAACGGGAAGGTTTTAGATATAGATATAGTGAGAGCATTCCCAAGGTTTCTGTGTCCATCTCTCATCTAATTTTTGAAGAAGCAAATCCGTCAGCAAGTGGCTCTTCTGCTTGAGATGGTATTTGTGTACATGTACAGTGTATTTTCAAGCATTATCTCCCTTCACCTTAAACATCATAAACATGTAAGTGTAAAGTAATATGATTTGTTTCTCTAGAGGCAAAAAAAAAAAGTATTTTAACAAAATTTAAGGATTTATAATAAATGTTTATTCCAAATAGCCTTTCAAGTTCTAAACACTTTCTGACCATTGCAGGGATACTTGGCAAACAAGAGGTTTCTAACTTGGCCTTTGAGGCAGCATAATCCCTTTTTCCATGACCAAACAGAAGTTGAGACAATATCCACTCTGCCCACTTCTTCCAAACACAATCAGCTCCTTCTAATTCTTTTATCTTTGTCCTAAAAAGCCTCTCATGATGAATGCTCCCTAATTGTAATTAATTCCAATGCATCATTACCTTTGGCAATGCCTAATTTAAATAGGGTTTGATGCAATGGCCTATTTAACGTGGTGGTGTGATCTAACCCCAGCTAGAAAAGCATATCGGTTTTTCCATAAGTAGATTTTTGGTTTTGGCTCCTCTTTTTCTTTCTTTTTCTTCCTTTTATTATTTCTTCAAATTGTTTCTTTTTTTTTAATTGTTGGGTGGTTTGTATTGTTTTTCTCTTTTCGTTTGTTTTCTGATGTTCACTACCTGAGGATTACACTGTGACTAACCTCGACTCTACCATGTATGTATATAGCCCTTTGGTGTGCTGTAGATTTAAGAAGAAGAGCTGAACAAATCCCAACATAGTCAGAACACTTTCTCTTGCCCTTGGGCTGGAGAAAGGCCAGGACAATGACTTTTACTGAAGAACAGAAATATAAAATGTATCATATCTTTTGAACTGACATGTAGAATTTACCAAAATGGAAACCACATGTTTCTAAAAATTTAAACACAGAGGTGGCTGCACTAGCATTATACTCACATCTGGAAGCAGCCACCTCTCACAGAGGCAGCTTTGTAAATCTTTTCAGGGGGCATCATCCTAAAATTCATTTTGCATGGGCTAAAACACAATAAGGCACACTGAAAAAATACAGCTAATGTAGAAATATAGTATAAAGAATAGACAGGGACAAGAACAAAAGGACAGACATCAAATGGGAGACAAGAGAAAGGAACTTGTGTCATTTCAGAAAAAATCATGAGTGTAACTCCTGTTTTTCCTTCTCTCCATGAACGCTTTTGACAGAATGGTATGATTGTTATCTAGCTTGTCTTTGTTCAGTTTGCAAGTGTATGCTGAGAGTGACCAAATTAAACAATACCTTATTATTCAAAAGAACAGTTTCCTGTGTGTACTCAAAACCACATCTTCTTTATTGGCTGAAATAAGTTTTTACTGCATTTTGGCAAAAAAGAGCAGTGGGACACTGAGTAGGACTATCTGCCTTATGCATCATCTGCAGGATGATGGATTCCAAACTGCAACCAAACTTCACCCACTTTATTGCTGATGGCACAGAAGATAGTGACTTGTGATAGCACTGTGAGTTGACATTTATCAAGTGGATCAGTATAAATTTAGAGAGAAGTACTGCTATTAAACATCTAGTATGGAGGAGAGATTAATTCCTGTGGCTACCAGCATGAGAAATTCTTCAGCTTCCAGGTTGAACTGGAGGTAGGATTTCCTGATCTTCATCAGAGGATTCTCTGGGCCTCTGATTTAGAGAACAGGTCTTAGATATGTGAGCACAAGGGGCAAAGAATATGTTATATGTCTCTCTTTGAGTCTTGCTTTGCTGAAGAGATGCCTGGTGTGGAGGCCTCAGAAGGAAGCAAATGCCAGATGGGTTTGAGCTCTGTAAAAGAGAAATGAGTATATCAAATTCTGCAATATGGAATAGAACCATATTTTTATAAGGAGTGTTGACAACATTGAAAAGCTAAGCAGCAGGCCAGAAAAAGATTACCCATGCCCTTAGGTGTCTCTCAGAAACGTGCCCCTCTCATTAAATTGGGAGGCTCCACTACTGTGTAAATTTCAGTCCTAGTGCAAGAATTCAAGGGAAGCAAGTTCCAGTAGTGTTACATATCTCTTCAAAGAGTTGAAGGTAGGTAGCTCTTCTAAGTAGGAAAAGGGCTTTAGCTTTTCTGCCTTCTCAGCTGTTGGAGACAGATTCCTGCCAAAAGAGCCAGCAGTTGGGAAATTGCAAAAAAAAAAAGTTATGTGCTCCTTTCAAACAGGTGCACTATGCCTGCAGCAAAGAGAAAGACACATGAGAACATGCATTTGCACAAGGAGGCATTAGAATAAAAAAGGCTTGAGCTGCAGAGACTGAAATATCTTTACAAGATGGCAGGCAGCCAGAAAGCTGAAGAGTGGGGGGATGACTGCTTTTTCTTATTTTTCACATTTTTGATTGAAGACACTTGATTCTGATTTGAGCTACGTGGTTACATATTGATGCTTAAAATGTGAAATCAGCTGTTATTCAGAAGTTGATTTAACAAGCTAGGCTGCAATATCTGCCAGCATAGCTAAGTTCAGAAATCAGGCACAGGTTTTCTGCCAAAAGAATTGGGAACCAAGAAACCATAACAAAACACAGCCACATCAGCCAGTATATGTTGCTACAGATCAGACCCATATTAAAAATATTTTCTCAGTATAACAGGAATATTTAGGTGTCTCTTAAAAGATTTTATTGCATTTAAGATAACACAGTTTGCATTTTACTATACAAAATGCTGCAATGCCTTTCAATGTATGCCTCTATTCCTGTCCTTATGTGCAACTGAGTTCTTTATGCCTGCAGAATTCTAAAGTAACATAAAGATAACTGTATATATCAAATATCTGTCAAAGGATTTAGCCTTTGTTATAACAGCCATGAGTTTGCAGGATGTACATGCAACCATCTGTACCTTTCTCTGAAGTGCTTATCTATGTGATCCTTCAAAAAATTAAACCTATTCTTTGAGTCACACAGATACATATTTTTCACTCATATGTAATTGGTGTTTAGAAAATAAAAGCTGTTATTATCAGTTCCCATCTCTCAAACAATTTAACATTTTCAAAGAAAATATATACTTTATAAGTGAATCCAAGATTCCTCTAACTAAATATGTTCTGTTTTCCTCACATCTTGAGAATTTTATTCTGCTTCTTCATTGACAAGCATAATGGAAAAAGTGGCACAGCAAGAGCTCTGCTTATTATTTGCTTTGATAGGCATAACTGGAAGGAGATGTTCTAAGCTCCAAGTATCTCAGGTAGCCATTTTAAAACACAATATTTACAGAGTGGCTCTCTGAGCTAGAAAAAAGCTTCACAATTCAAAACTACTGTCTGATAACATCCTGTCCACTCATTCCAGTTTATTTTGCTGAGGCTTTATGTGGTGATACAAAACAAATGTCACACAGTTGCAATTTTTAGGCTCAAAATTTTATGTCTGTTTTCATTGCCTATAGTATCAAATTCTTCAGATTTTCTGACAATGCATATGAAGGTTTCTAACACTGAAACAAATCTTTTTGTCATCTTTTTGTCATAATCTCATTGCTGTAATATCATCACCTTTGGCAGTTGTGTCTGACAGTTCATAAAAATGTAGATTGCCATCAAACCTACAAGGAAGGAACCTTCAGATGACAATGCATCCTTAGGGCAACGAGTCAAGCTACAAAGTTTATTGCTCTTCAAGTGGTCACATCCCTTTGGCATTTTTTCCCAGTCTTTCTCCTCCCTGAATCTTACACTGAAGAAAAAAAGAAGTCATACAGCCAAATGAACATTGCTATACAGATATTTTTAGAAACTGATTCTGGGTTTAGATGAGCTCTAGGTGGGTAACAAATAACACTATTCCCATGCCTTTTCTCTCAAATGACATACTTTTTTCAGGTAGGAATTTTGTTTATATTTGTTTTTGTATCCTGACTGTTATTTTTGAGAAGTTCAAAATTAAGAAACATTATAAGCTAAAATTATTTATTTTTTAATAGATGGTGGGGAAAAATAAAAACAAATAAAGCAAAACAAAAGTGGGCAGTGTCAAGAGTTGAAAAAAAATAGGGATATTTAAATTCAGTTGCTGTATATAAGAATCATCTCTGCATGTCATACAATTGTTAGCTACTGTTAGGAAAGAACATAGTCCTCAGAGCCTATCTGAACACTAAGAAAAATAGTTGTCTGACAAGGTCTACCCTGAATCAGACATGAATTATGCCAAAGAAGATAAGAATATGAAATCTATAATGTACACAGGAACTAGAGTATAAAAGTCCGTCTTAACCCACATGAATTTCCCAATAGCTTTTTGTCTGAGGCTGAAATAAATCAGCCAGAATTAAGAAAGATTCAGTTCTATTTGTATTTTGCTATATCCACATGGGAAATATCTTCTCCACTGAATAGTCAGTCTTAAAGAAAGGAACAGCAATCGATTTTTGTGTCTTGAAGGCACATAAATGCTAGTGACTGATTATCACAATGTGTAAACACCAAACAGCAAACTATTCATTAGGACATCAGCATAAGAAACATTTCTGAGACAGAGCGTATAAATCAGAAAGTCACTGAGGATCAAAGGTAGAAGTTACTGACAGGTATCAGGTAAAAAACAAGATAATCCTGTCATCTGACATCCAATTGACTGCATTCTGGTGTATTAATTAAGTCTTCATTGTTGAGGGTTACTCTTCGAGGGTACGTTGTGTTTAGAGCAGCTCTTGCAGCGTTTGTCAAATGCAATACTGACTCTATGACTGACTCAAGTCTGTTGTTCACTGGCACCTTTGAGTTTCCTAGGAGCAAAGTTAAATAGGGTTAAGCTGCAAAACAGGGCATGGGATACGAAAATGGGACGAGAAGAAAATTTGAGATACCACAGACGGAAGAAAATCTACAATCACTTTATTAATTCATTCATTATTAAGACTAAACATTTGCAGACTTTCTTTTCTGATATCATATTTTTGCACTGCAAAGTAATGAGAGTTTCAGAAGAAAAACAAATAAGCAAATACTACAAAATCGTGGTGGTGAGATTAAAAAAAAAAACCCAACAATTGTTATTAACCATCATACTGTTGTGTATAATCACGCTATTTGTGTGTGACTAGAAGACAACATGGACTCCAAGATCATTAGCAAAAGTTTTTTAATATGCTGAATTCTGATTTACACATTCTGATTATGCCTCAAAACCAAACTCAAACTTGCAAAATGTACTGCTGTATCACAAGAATGTGCACAGCAGAGTAGAAACCTACCCTAACACAATCAGGGCCCAGATCACAGAGCCTGAGGAAGATCAGAGCTGATCCCATCTGCTTCATCATTCCTTAAATTGTTCAAGTCCTATCCTAATACATGCAGTAAGCTTTTTCATTCCTCTTAATTCTTTTATTCTTATGAAGTTCATTCCAATAATGAATATTTGTTGTTGCAACCATAGTGATAACAGATAGCTACTGGAGACAGTACACTCAAAGTATTTTCAACTACTCTTTTTAAAATTTGACTGTATTAGTGTCCCTCTGTGGTAATGCTGCAATAAAGATGCAATGTTGATATAATTCTTACATCAATTTTCAGTTATGACATTAACAACTGTTCTATTTAAGACTATTCCAGAAGCTATGAAGAGAGATTGTTCTTTCATCTCAGCATTTTCCTGAGAAAATACAATTTCTCAGTATTTTCTTCAAAACTTCACATGTGCTTAAACTCTTCTGGGAAGACATCTAAAGCATTTAACACACTCTAAATGTAGAATAAATTTCCAATATTTGGTTTTACATGACTGAAATAAGAAAGGAACTTTTCTTGAGGGCACATTGATATAGGCATAAAGAAGAATTTGTGCTACTTTCAGAAGAAATCCATTTTTTTACATGGCATAAAGAAAGACAGGGAAAGCAAATGAAGTAGAGAAGAGAATAAAAAGACATGATGAAGGAAATAATTATATATATTTTCCCAATAAAATTGAGCAGAATAAATTTTTATAGACCCAACGAGACTTTTGGGTGAGATATGTAATCTAGACATATTAAATAATTCTTACTTCTAGTTTTGTATATTAGGCATTCATAAATTCTGTAGCTTGTGTGTGTATGTGTGTATATGTACATGCACATACACTTGTGCATGTATATCACAGACACTTCTCACAAGATATTGAAAGCAGAACATATCCACCAGGAAGTGGAGCTGATCCAGCAAACAGCTTTCCTAGTTTTGTACTGTGCCATTTGTATATGACAAGGAATAAAATAGAGTTGCAATTAGATCGGTGCAACTCTATGGAGACTAATTTGATTACTAAAACTAGTAATCAAATTAATCAAGTAAGTTATCCAAGGAATTATTTCAGCCAAGTATGTGTTTAGTATGAAAAGGTGAGCTAGAAATTGTCAGCAAAGAGAGATTGAGAGCTTTCTTGAAAGGCATGGCAGGGTTAGTGGTCCTTTAATTGGGCCCTTGGTAGGAAATCAGAGCAGAGAGATTGTTTTCATTGGACGTGTGAGAAATTGTGGAGCTATAAAATAAATGGAGCAGTAGAAGTTTGAAGTTTTGTAAGTACAGTAAGGCTGTGAGCTGGCTAAAGAAAAATACTGTAGGAAACGTCCAACTGGAAGTTTTAGCAGAAAAGGATTAAGATTGAACCTGACTTTCCTCTTTTTATTCCTCAGTACTTAATGCACTAGAGTTTCTTTGCAACTCACTTTGCCAAGTGAGTTTCTGCTATTCCTGCTGATATTCTGGATTCTTTAAGTTTTTTTGAGTGAATAGACCAAGTTAAAGCATCACTTTAGAATATATTTACTCTGCTCTGAGTATTTGAAAACACAAAAGACACAGAATTAAAAAAGACAAGAACACAGCAGAGCATATCTTAAACAGGAACAAAACTCAACAGTATTAAGTGTATCACCCTTTCCATATTTCCCATGGCATTTGAAATTAATGGGAATTGCTAAAAAGTGGAGAAAATTAGTTGTGTAAAGCAAGAGGAAAAAATAATCCACTTGATATATCTCAGTCTGGTGACATGACATTTTTGACTAGGAAATGCAAAAAATATCTCTAATGTAAAAAGACAACCCGCCAAACTCACAGTAAATTCCTGCCATATTATAGGCAGAAAAATGATATTTCAAATAAATTTTATTTGATTTGATTATTGAAAAGATAATCTTGCTTGTGTTTTGAGCTTGTTTTTTGTTTTTTTTTTTTTCATTTAAATCAAGAAGGAAAAAATTCTTGTATGCAGAATGTTTTCCTTTCAGATCTCTAAACTGACTATAGGCTTATATGGTGGTAATAAAAGATTATAATCTGGTTTATGAGCTATGTAAAGGCACTAAGTGGTCCAAGTCTATGTCTTCCTGGAGATATCACAAAAGCAGCTGCCCTGTACAGTATTCTCACCCTGGAAAAAATTGCTTAAGTAGATCTCATGGAAGTCAGTGGGATGATGAAAGTTTCCAATAAACTTTCCTGTATGGATCAGTGCAGAAGGGACACAGCTGATCAGCTCTCAGATTTTCACTTAATCATTCTTCAGCCATTTAGCCAGTAAATTTTTAAGAGGAGGAAAATCAAAGCCCGGGTGCAACCACAGAAAAGGATTATTCATTCTGGCACTGGGAATGAATATTCGAATAACAAGACACATGTTTCAGTTCTACTCCCACGATATTAACTCCCTGGTATTTCTGAAACCTGACTAGTGTCTCTTGGAAAATTCCCTGGCAAGCAAAGTTGCAATTTTTTGTTGTTGTTGAATAAAATAAAAATGTTTTCTCAGCTTTTTCCTAAGCAGTTGTTTTCCAAATTTGCCAAATATGTCAGCTACCTCTGTGAATCATATGCCAAGGCTGCTCAAAAACCACCATTGAGACATAAGTAGAGCTCAGCAGCTCCTAAGGGGTTAAACTTTCTATTCTGAGCTGAGCCAATTTCACTTTGTATGTTCTGCAGTGCTGTGAAAGTTAATTCATTCTAAAGCACAGAGCTTTCCAGCAACATTGTTAATATTATAATGTTCCTTTGCTGCACTGTCCTAGCTAGTTTATTAGATGAAAGAAAAATACAGATGTGCTGACAAGCAGAGTTATACCCACCCATACTGGAAAAATTTTTATTAAAATTACTTTAAATCATTTTTATGCAGAAGTATAAGCTCCTTTAAAATTCCAAAGTAGTTATTTTGATTTTTAGTAGTATAGCTGATTACATTTGATATAGGCCTGCTGTTTGTTCTCTTTTAATAAAAAGGCATGCTTTTCTGATTGTGTGAGGATAATTTTTCTCTTTTTAAGCTGCAGTAGAATTTCCTGAATTAAAAGGTAATTGGGTTAGACGGGTGGTACATTTACAGATATAGAAAAAAATTAATATACCAAAATAGTAGCACAAAGAAAGACATTATGTCTGTTTCTAATAGGAAAGCAAAACAATCCAATAGTCCTAGAGTGATTTCTAGGGAAAATACAAAACCTGGTTGATCCCACATGCAATAGCTATAGTGAAACAAACAAACAAAAAAAATCATAACATTTATCTGCAGAATGGAGTGAAGGTTGACAGCACATTCAAAGTCTAATGCATTTATTGGGCAGTCTCTTTCCTATCTGAGCTCTAGCAGTCAGATAAAGGCAGAAACAGTTTATTACAGTATACAAAGGGCTCTAAGAAAGTCATCTCATTGGTTAAAGTTTAGCAGTAGACAAACTGGGAATAAAGGTACCAAAACAAGATTTAACACCTTTTCTTCCATTTCACTCTACACAACTCTGAATTCTACTGGCTTTTGCATTATTTAAAGCTTATTTCATGCCTGTATCTTGTTGGATGTTTAGATCCCCTTGACACATGTATGAGGCAGTTGATTTTGCTTTCATTTCAAGGCCTTATCCTGAGTTCTAAACACGTATAGAACAATGTCATTACTCTGGCATCGATGCACCTGAAAATCCACACAAACAGCTGACACCCTTCTATACCTGACAAACTATCCAGTTTATTCCCAAGTCAGGGCCTGTCACCACCCCCAAAGGCTGAGCTCTGTAAAATCCACTGCCAAGGGCAGAGCAGCACAGCCCCTGGGCTGTCCAGGAGTCCATTTGAAGTGAGAGCAGGAGCACAAACATCAGGGTTTGGAGAGGTGGTCTCTGCTCAGCAGTCATTCCAGTTGAGGTCAGAGCCAAATTCAGTGCTGGCTCCAAAGGCTGAGCTATGAATTGGCAGCAAGGGATCCAAACTTGAAGAAACATTGGACAGTGAAAGGTGAAAGAGGATGTGTTCAGTCCTGTTCTTTGACTCCATTGCTTTTTGACAGTCCTGCTGGACATCAGTTTAAAACTATGACTGTCCTTAGAACGTAGTTCTCTTTTTCAGTACCTCAAAACCAGCTGAGGACGCATGCTTCAAGACACACTTGTAAGACAGTGTTCATATCTTCCTTTGTTTCAGATTTTGAGAGTTTAACCACATAATTTGATTTGACTGCTTAGGACACAATGAAACATTGGGCAATTTCACTCAAGAAAAAGTCCAAAGGAGATTTTAAAAGCTTCTCATGTGCATAAATGACTCGTATTTCTCAATTTCTGATTTGATTCTGAAAGGGAAAGAAATGCTAAAACTGTAAAACTAAAAAATGTAATAAGAAAAATAAGAATTTTTTAAAGTAAAAAGGTGGTGAATATCAGCTATGTTGTAGAATCAGCTTACAGTTTGAAAGAGTTATCATTTCCCTGAAATAGAGTCAGAATATCATTCTTTATCCTCAAACATCTTTAAATATGTTCATACAAACAAGCAAACAAGGAAGTGCAATGTTTAGAGGCAGGAGAGTAACATGTTTCATTACATGAGGAAAATAAGGGCAACTGAATGAACAGGATGTCTTCAGATGAAAAGACTGAGCAGATGACAACAGACATTCCTATAAGGAAGAAAATATGAGATAAATGCCAAGTAATTAGGAAAATAATGAGGAAATGCAGAAAGTGACATATTAGCGATCTGTTGAGGGAATTCTCTGGAATGTTGTCCCTCTTGTGGGACATTTGAATATGAAGATACTGCATCTAAAATTTCCATGAATTAAAAAATATTCATTGTGTTCCTGAAAGTCTCTTTTTTTTTCAAGCTGTCTCAGGACTGAGTTTCTCTTCTAGAACTTCTACAGGTTCTTAGAATTATCTAAGTGCATTACAATCTCAAAATGATGCAGTTTGTAAAATTAGCTGCCTTGTGTGTATCAGAGAGAATGATGATTCAAACACGATATAAATTTGATCTGAAGATTTCTCTAGTGAATGAACAGAGCTAGAAATAAAGCTGACTAACGACCTAAGCCCATAGAGGATTTAGCCTTGGTGAATAACTGTGAATGGCAAATTAAAACAGTACTTATGGAAGGTGCAATCCCAGACGTGGGAAGGTGTGGAAAGGCATGGCTAGCAAACCAGTACTGGGTCTTTGGACAACATTCTAAGTGTTTGGCAGGGAGGCTGGAAAACTAGGGGGCCTGCAAAGTCCCTTGCAACCTGAGCCATTCTATGACTCTATGATTCCATGTCCAAAAATGAGGCTCTGACCATGTTTTCAAGCTCCTGGGCTCACCATGCTTCCCAGGTATATCCTGATATATTTATCATGGTAAGACATATAGCTGCTGCCTTTTGAGGATAGAGCTTTCAGAAAGAGGAAACCAACACTGCATGGACCAGATGAACTTCAATCAAGCCCCCAGTAATCTGTGAGTGTTTGAAAGCCCACTTAGATGTTACTGCTTTTCTGTTTGTTCCAGGTATGAGGTTTTTGGGATAAGTTGACCCTGGCTGGACTCCAGGTGCCCACCAAAGCTGCTTCATTACTCCCTGCCTCTGCTGGACAGAAGGGAGACAGTATAACCAAAGACTAGTGCATTGAGATAAGAACATGGAGAAATCAGTCACCAAGTACTGTAATGGGTCAAAACAGATTCAACTTAGGTAAATTAATTAATTGAACCCTTTCAATTTTCCAGAGCTCAACTTCACTCATGATTTCTCTAGTTGCTCCCTGCAGCAGCACAGGAGGATGGGGAATGGGGCTATGGTCAGTCACAGGTTGTCTCTGCTGCTCTTTCCTCCTCCTTCCCTGCCCCTGACCCAGCACACAGTCCTTCCCACAGGAGACAATCCTCCACAAATTTCTCCTAGTATTTCCCACAGACTACAGTTCTTCAGGAACTGGTACAGTGTCAGTCCCTTCCATGGGGTGCAATCCATCAGGAACAGACTGCTCCAGTATGGGTTTCCCACCAGTTCCTCCCCTGGAACCTGCTACAGCAGAGGCTCCTCATTCCACAGGTGCACAGATCCTGCCAGTAATCTGCTCTAGAATTGGTTCTCCTGAGGGTCACAACCTCCTGCAAGCACATCCACCTGTTCTGCCATGGGGACCTTCACAAGCTGCAGGGCTGCAGGGGCACAGCTTCCTCACCATGGGCTGCACCACCAGCTACAGGGGAACCTCCAGCACCTCCTCCCCCTTCTTCACTGACCTGGAGACTTGCAGAGGTGTTTCTCTCACATATTCTCAGGCCTGTCTCATGACTGATGTTGCACAGCAATTCCTTCCCCCCCTTCTTAAATACATTACCTCAGAGGCACTCCTGCCACCACTGATGAGCTCAGCCTTGGCTGGCAACAGGTCCATCTAGGAGGTGGCTGGCATTGGCTCTGTCAGACCTCAGGGAAGCTTGTGGCATCTTTTCATAGAAACTACTCCACTAGTCAACCTTTCCACAAAAACCCAATACAGTTGTATGTCTTTCTATATGAGTATAATTTGTTGGCAAAAACTCAACATGAGCTGGCAGCCTGCACTCATAGCACAGAACAACCATGTCCTGCACTGCATCTAAAGGAACGTGGCCAGCAGGTCAAGGCAGGTGATTTTCTCCCTCTACTACACTCTGGTGAGACCCTGCCTTGTGTACTGTATTGAGCTCTGGAGTCCTCAACACAAGAAAGGTTTAAACCTTATAGATCATGTCCAGAGGAGGACCACAGAATTAATAAGGGGGCTATCATCACCTTCCCTATGCAGACAGGCTGAGAAAATTGGGGCTGTTCAGCCTGGAGAAGAGAAGGTAGCTTGGAGAGCTTGTAGAAGCCTTCTAGTGTCTGAAGGGGGCATACAGGGAAGCCGGAGAGAGACTCTTCTTCAGGAACTGTGGTGTTAAGCCAGGGAGGCATGGGTACAGTTAGAAAGGGAGTGGGTTTAGATTAGATGTTAGGAAGAAATGCTTCACTGTGAGGATGGTGAGGCTGAGGCACCGGAACAGGTCACCCAGAGAAGTTGTGCATGTATCCACAGTCCTCACAGTGCTGAGGACCAGGTTGGATGGGGCTTTGAGCCACCTGATCTAGTGAAAAGTACACTTGACCATGCCAGGGGGATTGGAACCAGATGATCTGTAGGGTCTCTTCCAAGCCAAACCATTCTATGATACTGTGATTCTAACTTATAAATACATTTCATTTCATCACTATACTGATAATATTTATTACATGCAGCAGTTGACATGTGATTTCTGTTACTTTTTAACCACCATAATTTTGTTTTTGCTCTTAGAACACATTGTTTAGATGAAGTCTAGGCTCACAGACATACTGGATGAGGGAGACTTTTTCCCAAATATTGTGGTTTTAATACAGCTAAGTGCAAAATTGCACATTCAGAGACAAAAACAAAAACAAAATTAGAGGGAGAACCAGAGGACAGATATACATATATTGTAAAGCTGCTAAAATATAGTGGATACGTGGTTTCATACAAGTTTGTAGGTTTTATGTTGGAAGAAAAGGCTGTTTATGACTCAGGATGAATAATGGGAAGAGTAATTAAAAATAGTCAAGTGACAGCCTAGTGCACAGTTTCACTGAGGTTAATAGGAAGCTAATCCATAATTCCACACTTCATAAAATTACTGAAATTGTAAAGGGAAGATTGGAATACAAAAATGTTATAGGTCCTGAGAAGATACCTCACAGTGAGATATTTAGAGTCTGTTTTATTCACTTCACTAAAGAGAGAGTTCAAAGTTCTTGATCACAGACCTTAGTACTGTCTAGAAATAGTAGATGCTAGGAGGTAATTTAATCTAACAGAGAAAGGACAGAAGGCCTCAAAGCATAAGGCAAGCAAAATTCCAATTGAAAATAAAGCACAAATGCTTCTGAATGAACATGATAAATTGTTAAAACCAAACCTTAAGAGGAATTGTGGCTTTTCTGTCTCTGCATGTCTTCAAATAAATATCCCAAACTTGAACAAGAAAGGCATTTTAGGAAAACACAGAACTGTTGGGGATATGGGGAAAGCTGAATGAAACTTAATGGCCTTTGATTTAGAGGAGGAGGTCAGACTAGACTCTCTACTAGTCCCTTCTGACCTCACACACTGGGAATCTATGAATAAGTCTATGAAAATGCTATGGCTCACCACTTCCTTGCAAAAACCCACTTTCTTCTTGCCTCTAAGTCAAGGTGGGTTCTCCAGTGCTTTGAGAGTGAATTTCTGCACTGGTTGAAGCTGCCTAGGAAGCCATGGATGTGTTGATGTTTAGTACAAGTTTGGCTGTCTTCTTGCATTGATTTCACACTGGCTCGTTGTGTCACATATCTGTGCTGGTAGTTGTCATGGTTCTGGAAACTTCTGGTTATAACTCCTGGTTATAATTGTGACACCATTTTCCCTTTTTGAACAATGATTGGACATCTTCTTATTGCACCTGTTCTGTAGGCCACTGTTTGGTCTCTATCCCTCTTTGAGAGTAGGTACCAAAGCAGTTGTACAGCAGCTGTCTAATTCCAACCTTATCAGCACAAACTGTGTTGATTTTACTGCCTGAAGAGAAATGCCAGCGATAGCCAGATAGACAGAATCCATCCAAGCTAAACAAACCCTTAATGACCCTGACGATTCTGATAGGAAAACCAGACCCATGTCATCATACATAGGTGTTTATAGAAGAAAAGAAGAGCTCTCTGAGCAGAAGATTCCTAGAGAATCTAGTGAAAAGGATAAAATAGTGACAAGTTTTAAAGAGAGAACTCTATAAAATAAAATTTAAAAAAAATAAAAGAAAAAAAAGATGAGTGAGAAAGAGGAACTTCTGGGATAACGAGGCTGCTCTGTATTTTTACCAGGAGGGTATCTTCTAATTTCCAACAGGAATGTGGTTGTTTCCCACAGAGAAAATACTGAAAGTCAGTACCATCTGAAATTTGCTCTATTCTCTCAGGATGAATCCTTTCTTGGGACATGAGGGGCAGGCAGCTTATTTGGAGAGATATTGCTTATATACCTATGAGCTGGCTAGGTGTATGGATTTTTTTGGCAGGTTCCTGTGTAAATTTTACAGAAGTGTATCACAGTTTGTTTAGCAAAAAACTAATAAAGTTAAAACCATACCACTAGGAAAAAAAAGAAACTCTTCATATGCCATGATTATGAATTTGCGTTTAAGATGTTAACACCTCTATATATCCTGCAATAATGATTTTACTCCTTCCTATGACCAGTTCCAAACCCTCAGAGTGATTTTTTAATACCCCAAAATATCTTCCTTTGCTGTTACAGAAGATTAGTTACGAAAAAGAGGGAGATATTAACCCAGGAAAGGTCACATCATCTTGATTACAGTCAGTAAAGCAGACTCCTTATCTCTAGCAGAAAGGAATGGTACAAATCTGAAAAGTTTTAATCTCTATTTATAAAAAAAGAAAAAAATAATAATTAAGAGATAATATTTTCATTTCTTTATTATTAATCCTTACAAATCTGCATGGCTCATTTTAATGTCATGCTAACTAAATGGAATTACTTTGACAATGCCCATCCTTGAACCTGCCACCTCAGAATTTCATAAATTTTTTGTTTCCCTCATCCTCCACCTTTCATTACTTGAAATGTGTTTTCTGAGTATTTGTCTACAGGCAACCTGAAATTTCATTTCCTTGAAAATTTCTGCATCATATAGTTAGGTAATTGTGTTGTATTATTTATCAGGAGCCAACTGTCTGTTCACACTCTACAGATGTAGACAAAGACATGTGTCCTGCCCTGAGGAGCTTGTAGGCTAATTCAAACACTCTTATACCATAAACAGTATACATGTTTAAGATAAAATCGGCAGGTCTGGTATGGTGATTAATCTCAAACATGGCTTACAAGGTTATTATTATTGATTTCAAGTGTACTATTTACATGACTAAATTGTGAAGTGCAAAAGTGTTTGCAAATTAAGTTCTTTAAAAGAACTGATTTTTAGATGTGGCCTGCAATGACTATATTATATTTGATAAAGGAATGATTCTAGAGTGCTTGGAAAAAGTATTCTACAAAGAATGGAAATAAAATATTCACCTCGAAAAGGTGATCTTGCTGCAGTATCAAAAAAGGTGAAAAACCAGAATTTTGTATTTTTTGGTGAAACCGTTCCCCTACTAGTTGTTTTTCATATATTGAAATGATTGATTAATTCAATTGTCTTCAATTGTCAGCATTAATATGTAGGTAAGACACTTCTAGTGGAAAATTAAGAATGAAATTTCTTTGAGTTCAGATTATGGAAACTGGCAGGGCCATTTTATCTTACAGTTTCAGTGAAGTACAGGAGTGAGAGTGAGAAGGATGCAAGAATTTGTGTCTTTCACTCAGTGATACAGAGTAATATCCCTTAGAGCTGAGATGAAGAGGCACAGAAAAGCAGGCAAGGATGTCGTTGAATGTGGATAAGGAAGGATCTCCCCCTCTTGCCCCTCAGACAGTAATCTGCTATGTGCAAGCCTTTTGCAGCAGTTCACAGGGCATCCAGCAATATTCCATTGTTTCCTGTTCATCTCAGAGGAAAGGCAAATAGGATCAGTGGCCCTTGGTCTTAGCACGGTAGCACAGCTCATGTTGGAGAGAGCTGCTAATGGTTATGAACTCCCCCCGCTTTGTACTCTACCCCTCTTCAGTGTTCCACCGTCTAATGCTCCTTTTAACTCACAGACATCATAGTTACACTGCAACCCAATGCAGCTCCAGGATCCAGAATCTGGTACTGAATGAGTTCTGTTCCACGCCAGGAAAAACGCAGTGACAGCTGTGCACAGGGAGGTTGGGCTGAACCATCTTTTGGAGGGACTAAGCACCTTGCTGTGATGCTGCAGAACCTTACACATGTACTGTGAGTCAGAGCACCCCTTTGTTTCTCTAGTTATCCAGGCCATATTATACAATGCTTCCCATGATATCACAGAGATCTGGTTCCTGTTCTAGCAAAAGGAGGGAATCTGGACTCCACCACCTCAGTGTTCTTTGCTCCTAGCTGGCTGTAGCATGTTTGCAACAATTTTTTTGCTCATTTCATCTGTTTTACTTAGCTTTAATTCTGGAAAGCCTGGTTTGGTCCTTGAAAAACTTCTGTGCATATTTTATTTTTCTCCTGAGCTTTTTTTTTTTCTTTTTTTCTTTTTTTTTTTTTTACTATATTTGCCCTAGAATTGCCCTTCATGTGTTTTAATACTTCTGTTATCTCCAGATCACAACCCTTCACTAACTGCATTTAGACAACTCATATATGACACGTGGCTTTTTTTTTCCCCAGCATCACCAGCAATTAAAAGCTGTAGTGGTGGTGTCAAAGTTAAATACACTATAGAAACACTACTTGACTCCTTTGAAGATTACTTGTTAAAAAAAAGACATGTTTCTTGGAGATAAAGATAGTGACATTCTTTCAATATGACGCTCAGGCTAATTGAAGTGTCCTTTCCAAAAATACGCATATCTAGGTAAAATTCTATGGTTGGATAGCCCAGACTATAGCTTGCTGCTGTGATCATTTAAGGAGGCATATTTCTTCTGGCTAGCTGAGGATCACTCAATCTTTTGTTATTTGTTTTCTCCCTCTTCAAAATTATCTGCTGCACCCAACCATCTGTACCAAACCTACTCTTTTTCTTCATTTACTGGGTCTACTGTACCCTCATTACTCAGATTTTGCCTTGAAATCCTAACAGATTATTTCTGCCTTAACCAGCTTCCACTAGGGTCAGTTCACTAAACAAGGCTGCTGCTACCCAGCTTCATGCAGCTGCTTCTCAGGACCACTGTTATAATCCAGGCTGTGGATGGAAAAGCAAAATGTTGACATTGCTGCTGAAACTGGCACCCGGAGAAAGAAAATGCCTTTGGGTGTGCTGCTGCTGTCCTGCTTTGCTGCAATATTTCAGTGTAGAAGGGCCAGGGCTAATTTTGGAATAGGAAAGTGAATTAAATGCATAATTTCTGATTTGTAAGCAGTACAAAAAATCAGCCCAGCACTGCAGTGTGGGATACCTGTCTGCTATGTCAAGAGAATCTCTGTAAGTGCTTTCACTTCCTATATATTTTTCACCAAACATGTTCTTTGCTCTGATTTGGGGCCTCAGCCAGGCACATCTTCGAGGAAATTAATAAACGTTTCCTCATGAGGACAGACTGACTTCAAGTATGACTTCAAGTGGGTACACTGAAGCAATTTTAAATTATGTGTATTCATCTAAATAAAAAGTAAATAAAAATAAGGCAGCATGAGAGAGTAGTGAAAATATTTCATCACTATGTCAAAATAAAGCTAAAAAGTAAAAGTACAATGGTGAAATAAAACAAAGGGGAAAAACGCAAATCATCTCGTAATAAAACATTGAGGTCAGTAATTGAAATGAAAACACTGAAGAAAGATAGGAAAAGTAAACAAAAAGTCAAAATCTCTCTGGGGTCACAGAACCATAACAAAAGAGAAAGTGAAAATGCGCCTATTTTTAATCATGCCAGAAAACTCTTAGTTAAAGCTTTACCAAGTTTATCCTTTTTTTCTCATATAAATTTTTGTAGGTTTCTGCAAACACAAATTGAAAAGGCTACTTTAATGGTAATTAGGAAATAGACTGCATATTAAGGCGTGAGAAAGCAAAAGGTAAAAGATGGGATGAAGGAACAAGTGGGCAGTCTTTGAAAGGAAACTGGAGGAAAGGTGGACACTTCAAGGTATGTAGGTTACACAGTGCCAGGCAAATATCATTGGGTTTGTACTGAAAGAAATGTTGCAGGAACCAGGTTAACCATGGAAGCAGCCTAATTCTACAGTAAAAGCCCTTCCTTGTGTTATTTGGTAACAGCAACCTGGGCACAATGCAGGTATCTGTGTTGAGCTGCTAAGCCAGATGCCTTAGTCAAGATTAATAAAGGGAAGATTTTTCTGCATGAATAGCAGTATGCACAGGTGATTATAAAGCTGAAATACAGAAAACTATGTCCCAGGCAAGACAGCATGGAGAAGCTTCTAGTATTCAAAGATTTTAGCAGCAGACATGGCAAAGAAAGTGAAAGTATTAGAAATGTTGTACAAACGCATGGCTTTGTTGTAGCATATTATGGTGTCTGCAATCCATCACGTTAATACAGACATCTTCTTTTCAGTCTGCAACTACAGAGCCACTAGTATTTGTTATATGCATTCAGCATCCTGAAGAAATAATCTCCTTTGTGTCTGATACAGCATTCGTTCTCTTCACTATTAAAGTACATGTACAGGGGTGAAAAGAGAAGAAGAGTCAAACACAACACTGGTCTCACAAGAGGTGTGGTAGCTTTATATTTGTTCAAGGAGAGTTAAATAGATTTTATTGTACCCTTTTCACACAGATTAGCAGAGTTTGTGAGACCTCAGAAGATAACAATGTAAAGTAATTGTATATCAAGTCTAACCGAGTTATAGGTTCTGAATTATGCCACAGATTTGATTTGTTGATATATAATAAAATCTAAGTGGTGAATATAACATTTAAAGAACTTTTTAAATTCTTTTCAGAGCCCTAGCTTTTGCATGTCATAGATTTAGATACTATAACATAGATGCAAAATATATCTTTAAAATGTACTTATGCAAATCCCACTGAATAGTGAAATGAGAACACAGAGATATGGAGTATAAGCACAAGGATGTGGCAGGGGATGGACGTAAAAATGTTGTAAGTGCCACATTTGAAAACTGGCACAGCCATCTGCTGGTTTCAGACACAGGGAAAAGCTTGCTTCATGTCTCTAACACAGAGCAATGTTTTATTCCTGCACTATTCAAAAATAGCTTGCTAAACATGAGTATGGTGAGTAGCAGCAAGATTGTTCATGAATATTTGCATTCTTACCCCTCTTTTGTTTTGCTCCTTACTACATAAAAAGTTCAAACGATGCTTCATGTTGGGTCTTCCCCAGTATTAAAAATTTCCTAACTAGCATCTACACTGGCACTTTTGTTTGTAACAAAACCACTTATCACTTGCAAAAAAAATCAGGGCTGACTGGAGGAAGGGTCCATTGAAAGGAGTATAGATGGCAGTGATGTTTGCTGGAAGTGCTTGTACCCACCACAGTCCTTCATAATTCCCACCTCCAGTGTCAGCCAAGGGAGAGCAGGGCATGGGCTGGTGGGGGGCACTGCTACTTGGTGTGGGTAAACCTTCGATGCTAAAGGCAACTGGAAAGTGTAGCAGTAGTTCTGCCTGGGGTAACCTAGACTTCCCCTTTGCTTCAATTTCTCCCCCTGCCTTTCCTCCTGTTTGGTTATTTTCCAGTTACATCTAGACACAAAATGCAGAATTTTTTAGGCTATTAAGACAAGTTTAATTTTTCAGCTGCCTAATTTTCTTTTTAATCTTTTAATTTCCTTTATGACTTCTCCTCCCCTTCCTTCTGTGCTACAGCACTGCTGAACTTTAATAAAGCAATACTGAATCCAAGTCTAGGCAGTTACATTCAGGTTACGAACACTCAGTCAAAAATTTTGCTAGGAATTGATAGGTTGGTTAACCCAAAAATTGAGATAATATTTAGTACTTCTAAAAGCAGATATTTGAACTCTGTTTCTACCCAATCTACTGCATAATAGAACGGGTTGAACTGGTACCTTTTTCTTTCTGCACCTATTCGCATTGCAATTGTTCTCTCAGAAAGTGATTTGTTTTGTGCTGCTTTCCATTCACATCACGACCCAATCAAACCACGGAATATAGGAAAGATCAAAGTAGTACAGCATACTCGCCTACAGTAATTCACAGAATATATGAGGCATTAAAATTTTCATTCCTCATTCTCATAAGAAAGACTATAAAGGTAACAGAAAATGATGCAGAATATGAATCTGTTCTTGAGACAATGATTATATCAAGACTGGGAAACAGTATAAACCAACAGACCCTTTCTTGTTACTATCTTTATCACACTGAATGCAGACCTCGCTTGTGTCATTCACAGTTTTATTTCTTTTCCACATGCTTCTGGTATATCTTTCTTAAACAGAAAGCACAATAGAAAAAAAATCTAACACACCTTTGCAGAGGGTAATAATTTCTCCTTTTGAAATATCTAGTTTTACTTAAAAAATCTGCCTAGTACAAAATAGAAAAGCAGTGGACAGGAAGTAAAAAAGTTGTAATGAAAATGGTTTAACATGCAGTCCTGATCTGAATTATTTTACAGACCAGATCTTAAATGCAAAAGCCTAGAGTTGGAAATAAATGGAAACAGTCAGTGAAAATTCAAGTTTGGTAACACTTCACAGAGACATATTCTGCAAGATCTAAATGGGTATGTTTGAGGAGATGTACAAATATTAAGGCAAACCTAAGAAAGTATTTATAAAATTGTTTCATTATATATTACTTTAAAGTAATTGATTTTCCTTCTCTCTTTCTCCCATTTTAATTTGAATGTGAAAAGCAGGTGTCTTTCAAGTTCCTGGAAGATTTTCATTCCTTGCAGGGGATCCTGGCTTGCAAAGGAACTATACAGAACTGTGACAAAAGAACAGCAGACCACTGGATCATGGGCTGGCTATGACATTTCAGCTTCATGCCACCAGCACTTGAAATGCAACACTCTGTATTAGCACTGGGCTTTAGAGATTGTTCTTGTAAAGCACAGATCAGTTTGGTTGTCATTATACCAAATCAATTTAACACATGTTAATCCTTAACTACAAGGTCCTGTTTAGTCCCAGCTGGTGTTCTAAAATCATTCACAAACCTGTCCATGTGAAACTCTATTGTGAGCTCTGGTAAATATTGTTGTGGTCTATCTGTCCCAGGGAATGCTCAGGTATGTCACACTTTTAACACCTCCTTGACTCACTTTTATTTGGCTGCTAAAACTCATAATAATATTACTCTGATTTTAGGAGCTATATTTCAAAACTAAAATTCTTTGCCTTGGCTCAAACTGTTAATACAGATCTATTTTAAGTAAACAGGTATTTGGGGTACTTAATGTGCACTTTATATGGTGCTTATTTCATAACTATTACCTGGTCACAGTCAAGCAAGCATTTATGCCACTATTTATCTAATGTACTCTGTACAGCCTCATGCTTATTTAGTAACTAGAATTCCCACTTTCTTGTGTTCACAAAATTGACTAATTTAAAATATCAGAAAATAAAGTTCATTGTGTACCTTCTTCTTTGCAGAGCAATAGATTTGGCTTACTTCAAATACATCTGCAATCAGACATCCTACAAAGACATAATATTCCTTATCAAGTATGCTAAACTTTAAAACTATCTTACCAGAAGTAATATTGGCAAATCTTTTTCTACCAACCAGAGAGCGAAAGCTAGATCCACCATACTTCAATGTCTCATATGATTTGGCAGTATGTCATCCAAAATTTAGCTTGTTAGACTGAATGAGATGGCAGGTTCCACTACCTGTGGAAGGAAGGACCAGCTGCCCTCCTTGAGAACTCATATATCCACCAAGCATTAAAAAAAATATATTAATGTCAGCAGAACATTTTACCAGTGCTTCTTTTCTGAATATAAATCCAATAGAAAACATATTGGTAGAGATATTAAGCCACCTATCTGCATAGGCTTTTACCTCTTAATCATCTTAAGATATAAAAATACTGAGAAATCTTGAAGATGATGTTGCACATATTGTTCATCTACTTTGGATCTAGTCTTACTGTTTAGGACATTTGCTTCTCTTACAAGTGTTCAGGCATATAAACTTGTTAAAAAGCACCCTGTGATCATCAGCTGAACTGATGTAGTGCAGACATCTAATTTGCTTTGACTTATCATGAGAATTCAGGCAGAGTTCAGGTTTCTGTCAACCTTGTCCAGGCTGCAAGAGAGATGTAGGAGAGAGATAGTGTCCATCTCTTCAGAGCAGGAGCTGGGTGAGTAACGCTGACCAAGAGTAAAATGCAGAGGACTTCAGCTAGTAACCAAGTGCTGATGGAGATATGTGACAAGTGTGTTTACTGTTCCTGGGAAGGAAACAGATTGCAATGGTTAGAGATTTAGGCAACAAGCAACTCATCCCAGTTGTAAGAGAGGTTTCATGACAGATAGGGACTAATTAGCAGAAACCACTTGCTAGTGTCTAACAACTAAGAGGTAATATGTATCTTATTGTGTTATTACTAACAGAGTTGTTAAATATCAACACAGCCATTAAATAATGTATTGGCATTTCATTCACATAAAGCTGTCTTACTAAACCTAAATTAAATGCTTATGTGAGAGGCTTAATTTAAAGTGTTTTCTCTAATGAAATACCAATTTTTTTCTCCACATCACATGTTCTAATTTGTGCTTTCAATGATGTCTAAAAACCTAGGGATACAAAATGTGGTTGCAGTTCATGCCTATCATCTTTGAGGTACCATAAATATCCCTTAAACTTTCACAGTTCTCACTCTAGAAATGTTAGTTTACAACACATGACCCAAACCCCCAAAATGAGTTTATTGTGATGAGCACAGTGGATAGCTCTAGTTAATCTGTCTGGAGACTCTCTCCTCTTCAGATAAGATCAATCCCTATTCTCGTAATTTACAAATTGTTTCCAGATATCAGACATCATCAGCCTTGTTATTTTCATACTGCAGTAAACACAAAAGGACAAGGAGACATAAAAGGTAAAAGGCTTTTTGTTACATAAAAGGGAATGCAAGGTTGATGTATCCTTTGCTCGTGGTATTTTTTGGCAAAAGATACAATAATGCAAGTATCTTTCTGATTGATTAAAGTATTGAAGCGGATTCTTTGCTTCATAAATAATGCTCTATTACTTTTCTTCAAAGACAAGTAAACCTTGACAGACTGACCTTTTTCAGGGCAGAGAGTTGTTTCAGTGCCATAAATTATACTGTAAAACGAGTGGAAATGCTACTGAGAAGTGTGTGACAAAATAAGATTAAAGATTACTACACACAAAAGATTGTTGTTTTATTAATGGAGTCCTGTCAGTAGGATGAAAAATTCTCAGCTTTTTACTGGATGCTGAGATCACGTCAAACAGAAAATTATGAATGCATTTTCTAAAAGACAAGCAAATGTGTCAAAATAACAATATACTGATTAGTTACCCTCCCCCTACTTTTATGTATTCACTTAAAACAATTTCAGTGCTTTTCATATAAAGTTTAAGTGCTGCAGTTCAGCTCGTAGTTCTAAAGGATCATAAAGCCTGTTTGCCTCTATACAGGCAGGTGTATGAACATTATAGGAAGACACTTTCCTGGAACAGAAGCTTAAGCATCTCCTTTGTTATATTATACCAAGAGAAAGATCATATCGTATTTTTAGATCCATTATTGTAACCAGTAAACACTCAGTTGGAGAAAGAGATCAAGAATTTGAAAAATAAAGGCAGAGATATCCATGGAAAAATCAACATAGCTTAAATAAGTAGATTAGGCCTTGCTTATGTCTTATTTGATAACTTGACAAATGATATTGTCATTCTAACATGTAAAATCTATTTAAAAGGAAAAGAAGGAGCACAGAAGCTCATATGAAATGGAAAAGTTTGATGTATTTATTTATAGGAAGTCTGTGGATTTATTTTGGTCTATGTTTTTTTTTCTCTCTTTTAATCAATTTACCTGAAAGTTCTGGTCAATGACTTTTGGGTCAATGACATTTATTGAAATGATAGATGATATTGGGAAGTCAAGGAAAATAGAATACAGCACGACGTCTAAGTGAACGGTATAGAAATCAAAGGTTTTCCTGATGTCGGAATCAGTACAGCTCACCCAAATAACAATTAAAAAGCTGTAATAATGCCATGAAACAAACTCATGTTACACAAAGTCATTATAAATCACTACTCAGTACAGAGCATTATTAAGATTATTGGATAAGATGCCCCTGTATTGGCTTTCATTATTGTTAGCAGCAAAGGCCTGGATCAGAATTACCCCTATTACTGTAAGCCCTACAACAATGACAGGATGTGTCAGAAGCTGTAAACACATTTCAAAAGACATGACAGTTCTTGGATACAAAACCTACAGGCTAAAATAATGATGGGTTTGCTCACAGCTCCCCATCTCATGCAAATGCTGCGTGGTACCTAGGGGCAGCCTTGGGCACTGCACCGCCCTGACCGAGCTGCAGGAGGTGGCCCTTGTCCTCCAAGCCCACTGGTCTAACTCCCCACATTTCTTTCTCTTTCCTTTTTTTTGCTTTCAAATTTCTCATTTAGCTTAACATTCTGAGATAAAATGTCTTCTAAGAAATATTTATATAAAGCTTGCCATTGTATATGACCTTTCTGTTGAATCTTCTTTCTCTTTATTTCCTACAGTCCTTTTCCTTTCTGCTAATAGCATATCTGATCATACATTGTCCATTCTGATTCTTGAGATTTCCCTTCAGATTTATTCTTGTGAAAAATAAAATGCGTTCCTCTTTCTGAATTTCACCAGCTATCTCCACCTTCTGACTGTCTCTTTGTTCAGTGCCTTCCACACAAAAATCCCCTGAGTCCTGTCTCTCCTACTGTCAGCTATCCTTCCATACTCTCCTTTGCAGATCTGCATGTCAGCACGGACCTGATATTTTCTAGCTCTGTCAACTCCATAGCACACGATCTTAATTTTCTGAGCAACATGCAAACAGCTACTGTTTCCTTCATCCCATTGCTCATCATGTCTGTTCACTCTCCTTCCTAGGAAACTCCTAGATAAATTAATAAAGAATTGCATCTGAGTTTGGGAACTCCACAGGTCTCATTTGTACACTCAAAAAATCTCACTCTTTATTTTAAAATCACACTGGTGTATTCCTGCAGATACCTACACTGCTCTGTTGATTGGAGTACATCTCAAATACTACATAAATTATTACACACCTTTACTTGATTGGATACTGACTTTATGTGCATAAATCCTAAGTACCCTGCCATATAGTATCTCCATTCACAAGCATCCCACATGACACGATAATTCCCCACGGAGTCCCAACTTCTCATTCACAGGTTAGCTGCACCCCACAGAGTGTATTCCCTGCAGGAAAGCCTTTCCCATGTGTCGGGAGGCTGCTGGGAGGAGACACCGCCCGTCATCCTCCACCCACTGAACAGTGTCCTTCCTCAGTGTCATGGCTTGCACAAATCCCAACTGATTAGCTGGATAATTTGTATGAGCAAAGATAAAGGAATTCTAAACTCCAGGTCTCTTGCCTGAGTACACTGGGCCACCGAGGGCTGGGCTTCAGCTGGGGATTTCTGAGGGCAAAAACATATGGACAAGAGGCCACTGGACTGGAAGGGGGTCTCATGTCCCAAAAAAGGGCTATAGCATGGAGAAGTTTTAGACATAAGTGTGACTTTGAAGACCCTTTCAGGAAGGATACAAGCTCATAGCCTTTCAGCTGTCTTTTAAATTGGGTGAATAATATGTATTTATTTGAAATCAAATATTAATTTTGCAACATTTGGAATAACATGTTTAACAACAATTTTTTTTTCCGATGTTAACCAGCTCTGGTTTGTTTTTCTATGCCAACTGGTTTATTTTCCCTCTTGCCTTCTCTGTTCTGCAGCCACATGGTCTGTCTGTAGGGTGGAGTCAGGTCTCCTTATCCCAGATGCTTAGAAAAAGACACAGACTACTAGTGCATTTACACGTAAAGGAAGCTTAAGAAACTTGTTGATGCATGAGCTTCACATTTGCTATTTCAAAGCTTCTGTCATTCCCTACAGTTACACACAGTTCCAGCAGTTATGTAGAAACCATGACTTCTCACACAAGGGAAACCTCCTTTCTATGCCAGTTAGCAGTGATCTGTTCATCCACATTAACTATGAGCTGCTGGGACATTCAATTATAACATTTAAACTCTTATCATTTTGCAGCATTGATGACTCAGGGATTTAGAGTACATCTTTGACAATAAGCATTGTTAAATTCATAGGTTCAGCAACGACTCAAAGTCATTGCTGGAAAAAGAACATTGCAGTAACTATATATACAGAATGCAATTGAATGGGAAATAGGAGATGCCACTTTGATAATGTTAAGCGCTGGAAATGTATTAATTCTGGTTTTGTATACAACAGACTTCAATATCTTCCAGAATCATATATAAAATTAATTTTTTAATGTTGTTGAAGTCATAATCATGTTAATGGCATTTTAATGCAGAGACACATGCTGTCTTTCCCTAATGTTTCTCATGTTTCACAAAGGGTTGACATTTTTCTTCTAACTTAATTGCAGGTATCTAATTAATGTACAGAAATCTTTTATGTGTGCACTTAGCGGTCACTTGTACTCCTTAAATTGATAAATCCTTCACATGCTCCACTATGCTGTCGAGTACATTAAAAGCACAGAAACAAATGTCCCTTCATGCTGTGACTTTGCTTAGTCAATGCTGACTTACTTCAATAGAAGTAATGACATAAACGCAGGAGCTATTCTGTTCCCTACAACCCATACAGAGAGTGCAAGAAAATTTCCATATTCTCAAAACCTTACTAATATAGAAAAATAAGAGTTGCACTCTTTACAAAGCAAATGAAAAAATATTCACCCAACCTGATCTCTACCAGAGCAAAGAGAGAGCACAGATTAATTTTTCCCACTGAATTTTAAAATCAACATTTTAAGATAATTCTAAGTTGCATAGCATTTTAGGATTCCAAGAATTTAATTCTGACTTGGATTTGTTTTGAAACATTATGCCAGACTTCAGAGCCAAAAGGTTTATAAAAGGGATGAGAATGCAGTAAAACTCAACTTCATTTTATTATTGTATCAGCTTAGCTTGACCTACAGCAATCATGCAAAGGGTTTCTATTAGACAGTTCTTCACTTGCTAAATAAATTGCACCAAAGATGATTTTCTTGACTGAGAAAATTCTCTCATGTTGACTGAAGAATTTCAGCTCTGTCTATAAATATTAATGTTCTTAGTAATAAATTACACACATGAATGGCACTTTATTACTTGAAACTAAACTATTAAAAGCCTTATTTAGATTGCACAGAAAAAAAAATAATATAATTAAGGTCAGCTAAGCAAGCCCAACATACTAATACTGCACATACTAAGTTTCTTGAGCAAAATCTGGGCTAAACTCATATCTCTCCACTTATAACCAAGTGTTTTCCCACACCAAACTGCTTCAGCTACCAACACAGTATTCCTGCTGTGTCTTTTTCTCTTATAAAGCATTTATTTCTGCTCACTAACCTGGACCTTTCATTCCTGCTTCTGATTTACAGTTTGTGAAAGGACTGTAAGAGGGAGTGCTGAAATGAGTGTGCTGAAAAGGATTCTGGGATCCATATGAAATCCAGAGATATCCACGCTGCATGGCAGGGAACAATCCCTGAGAATCTCTGTTCAGAAGAATGGAAGAGCTGGAGGACTGATGGAGAGAAATCTTAAAAAAAACCTGACAATATAAGTTCACTGCTGACTTTATTGTGAATGAGGAAAGCAATTTTAAGCATCATTTCAGTGCCTGTGTGAAAATGTGGTACCCTAAAATCCAACAGCACAGACGGCTTTTTAAGGTCTCTCTCCAAGTAATTAACAGAGAGGAAATGTGTCTTATAAAAAAGAATTACATTGCTGTAAGCAGACTTCCTTACTTTGCCTGTTAAAGTATGTTTCAGCATAATAGTTACTAAGTAAGCACGTCACCATCTGAATGTACTGGGCTCCTGTGTACTTTTCTAGTTTCATCTGAGTGAACAACACAGACAAAACATGATTGGCAATATCTTATTTCCTGAGCAGCACTATAGAAAGTGCTCACTCTGTTCCAAATCTAGGCCTAGGGGCATTTCTGAGCCTGCAAAACCTTCATTGTTTGTGATGGACAGAAAGGAAGAGTCCAGACTCGCTCTCAGACATGCAGCTGAATCTGAAAGGTTAAAACAGAGGCTTCAAAAATATGTTTTCACTGATCAGATTTAGTTGAAAGCAGTGAAGAGCTAGAGTGCAAACAGATGCCCATCTGAGTTTAAAAAAATAAAAACGCTTAAGTGTCTCATCTAGCAGAAAGTCAGTCTTATTTATATATACTATCAAGTACCTGTCTGCACCTTTGGGCATCGAAATGCCTTAAAACATTCCCTGAGACCATCACAGTGAAGCACATTCCTTCAATCTGTCCTCATGCCCCATCCTTCAGGCCACAAAACCCCTTAATGTGAACTGGACTTTCAAGCTGTGGCTGACATGAGAGTGTTAAAAAAATATATCTTATGCTTTAGGTCACAACTGCTACTAATGGCCAAATATTTTATAAATACTTATTTGGGTCTGTGATAGATTGGGAAAGTTGTTATAAACTCCTAAAATAATGAATCCACTCCAGAAAATAGAATATAATGCAAAGGTTAAACAATTTAGTATACTTTCGCACATGATAACATCAAATTTCATAAGAAAATGTCCCCTGTATCAAGAAGAGTGTATTTACCAGGTGAGAACCATTTTCATAATGTTTTTCAATAAAGACCACTCAAAAAACATTATTGGAAACTGAATAGCACTGGGGATCACTTGTTCTTCAGTGGAAACACTGCATTTTTATTTGTTCCTAAATTTTCACTTTTAAAGTTTTTAGAATTGCCTGAAAATGCAATTAGATGATAAAAATGTGGGCAATGAAATATGATGACTATGAATGTTTAAGATGATGATATATATATCAACATTCAGAAACCAAAATACTCCCTGAGCCTGATAGACTTAGGTCACAGACTCAGATTCCTTGTAGTAGGAAAAGCTGTAAGAGGAAAAAGAAATAGCATATTTTCTTCCTTGTTTCTGACAGTTGCTTCTGTTGAATAGCTGATTTCATCTTTTCCTTACTCTGTTTGTAATTCTAGGACAATTGCCAATGACACATTTTCACAACTATTCAAAGGCATCATTCAAGACTTGTTTACACAAAAATTGCCAGGGAAAATATTCACCTGAAATACAGTTCCCCTTTCTCTGTGGTCAGTGCTACCCACCAGAAACGCTAGAAATTTTTTTTTCAGTAGCAATTAATAGGAAATTGCCACCATCCATCATTTTTTATACAACTGATATTCATATCCACTAGGGAAATATATGAAAGACAAATACTCGAATTGCTGAAGGTTGATCTCAAGGTCAGTCAAAATGATCCACAGGAAACATTTACAGGCAGCTGAAATTGCTTATAATTTGTCAGTAATCTTTTGGAGCAGTCTATTGTAGATAAGTTGTGTCTTGGTAATTTGGAGTGGCCAACATGAGTTTTGATTCAAAGAGACAGGCTTTGAGTAGGTTAAATGAAAGAGAATGCATTTATGTAATCTTAAGCCTTCCAAGGCAGGGAGATCAGCGGTAGACATCTCCCAGTGGTGCTCTCTTACGCTGTGTAGGTTGATGCACTGGTTTGATTTAATACCAGATTATAGAGCCATAACCTTGTACTTCCTTTTTGTTTACTGAACAAAAAAAAAAGAAAAAAAGAAAAAAAAAAAGAAAAAGAAAAAATCCAGTGATTTGAAAATATGTCATTTGTGTGTGTTTACAGAAGTCTTGTCAATAAAGCACGTTTAAAACAAATATCTCAGAACCATATCAAAACTGTAAATTGGATTTTCAAACCTTTTTAATATACATTTTGAAAATGCCACTCCCTCATCAGAGATGATGACCCTCCACTGCAGAAGTTTTGCATGCAAAAAATGAGTCACTAAGTAAAACAGAACCATTGTATCACTATAGCATTGAAAATTCAGGAACACATACTCCAGGAAGAAAAATAAATATGTAATTTTTGTTGGGCTCCAGAGAGAAGCGATTTATGGATCAAATCACCAAGGGAGTCAAAAGAACAGTCAGAGCAAGTATTAATGTAGTGGAGCAGTCATCCAGTGGTAAGATTAAGGGAAGAGAACTAGAGGGCATTTTCATTTTTTTAATGTTAACATTTGTCAGCTATAAAGAACGATAATATCAGATATAGTCAAAAAGATTCTATGATTTTGGACACTACACCCTCAGCACTCAGAATTAACCTTTCAAAATTCAGTCCTTTGGGTTTTGTTTGTTTTTTTTTTTTCTCCCAAATGCTTTCTTTCACCTTTATCTAACTGTGCCTAAATATTAGAGTACTGGGCACTTCCAGGCGGCCATAGATGGGAATATAGAGGCAGTTATAAATTCATATCTTCTTTCTAAAGTCGAGAGAAATCTCTGAAAAATGCTAGAATTTATTCATATTCTTCTGCATTAGTGAGGCTTCATATGCTGAAGGAAATTAATCCCTGTGCAGTTTTCCTATAAATGCTTTTCAGTCTTCGTCTGAGTGAATTCCATCTGAAGAAGATGAAAAGAATGTGATAAATTGCCCCATTTTTCAACATTTTAATTTTTTGTTCATCTTGCTTAAAATTCCAAATTATTTTCTTCATACAGTTTTTAATGCAGCATAGCCTCCTAGGAAAATCCTATATAGTTAACTTCTGATAAAAAGCATCTGTTCCTCTCACTGCCCTAGTAGCTGTTTTCTGCACCTCTGCTAGCTCTTACTGCGTCTTCTGGGAAATAGAAAGTTAAAATTACTTGCCAAATCTGGTGCCACCAGTGTCTTGTACAGCATCATTCACAGCTTTTTGTTTCTACTGGAAATACCTCTATTGCTAAATGTACAATTGCATCTGTTCTATTTATTTCATTTGTTGGTTTACATTACACAGTTTTGGCAAGTGAGAAACATCATCTGGTAAAGTAATTTATCCAGTCTTCCCTCAGGCATTTCCACATGAGGACTCCTGGTTCTCAGTGCTTGAAGTGCAAAAACTACCACTTCCTATTAATGAGTTTTATCCCATTGCTATTATTTGAATACTGAGGATCTTCTGATGCTTTCTAGCACCTCTTACCGTTGCCAGCAAATTTCATCAGCCACCTCCTAGTCTTTGTGCCAAAGTCATTAGCGAAATTTTATGTCACATTGCTCCCAGCACTGAACTGGTGGGGCTCCCATTGCTAATTTCCCTCTGGCCAATGCTTGCCTTTCATCAGCAGACTCTTGTCATCCTTCCTAGCTAGCTCCTTAGATATCTTGTGATCCTTCCACTCTGCCTGCTCCAATGTTACTTATAGTTTTCCATACTGTACCACATCAAATACCTTATTGCATTGATGCTGCTGAGATCTCTCTCTTGGAAAAATCTGCCGTCTCCAAAAAGGGAAAGATGCCAGTTTAGTCTTGACACAATATATTTTCAGGAAATTTGTATTTCATTATAAACACATCTCTTCTCATTGCCATGGTATTAAATTAGTGTCTTCTGCAAAACTTTTTTCCACAGCTGGAATAAAGCAAAAGTTGAGCTGAGAAATACATGATAAGCCAGGTCATTTTCCTTAAGTACAGAACGTGTGTTTTCTTTCTCCAGTTATAGAAAGCATGATATACATGTAAGGATAAAAAATGTAATAAAAAATAATTATGGCATTCATTTTTATTTTGAAATTAAGTTTGTAAAGACTGAGTTGATCACTTTCTCACAAGTATAATGCAATTTCACCTCAGTGTAAGCAGCAACATTTATAGCTGCCCATACACTTCAACGAGAAAACAAGTACAAATTTAACAATGTGTAGGTCTTCCCTCATTAAGGGTATGATTAAATTTTTTTGTTTCTGAAGTATTAGAAATTATGGCATTAAGATTAACAGATCTCCCATAAACCTCGTTACTCAAGGCATGGAACAGCTTTTATTTTTTTCCTTGTATCCTTATTGATTTTTTTAAAAATTTCATTATTATTTAGATGTTAAATTGCACGTCATGTTTGTGGTTGTTCTCTGTTATTATTAAATGTTTCTTGACCAATTGTTTTGAAGCATGATACTTTGTCTCAAAAAAACTCTCTCTAAGAGCTGCAACAAAGCTCTTAATTTCTTTTGTACTACTTGTTGGTATATAACCCAGACGAGGCTGCCACAGCTCCATCAGATCCCCCCCTTTCTCTGCCATTAGTTCCTCCTCTAAACAACCTAGAGTGCATCCTGTGCCACCCCAAAGCACTCTTCCCCTATGTCCCCCAGGGAGTCCCATGCTCCTAGGCTGTGACTCCATGAGTGAGACCTGCTCTCCTCATCTCCCTGTGGTGGATGCCGCACCTGGCCCATGGTGACCACTCTCTGATAGCTCTGTTAAGGTTTGCCCCCCTAACAGACTTGAATTTTCACCTGAGCTTGTGCAGCAATGCTCCTTTTTGCTCTCAAAGACATAGTGGTAGGAAGGAAAGAGTAATCTTTCATAGACTGTGGTGATTTCAGGAGTAAACAAAGGTTTCACCATACCTCTTCACATTCAAAGTATGAACTCAGTCTAAGCGATTGCTCTCTGACCCTATAAAAGATCAACCCAAACTGAAAATTTCAGAGTTAACCAGAGACCAGTCTGAAGATTTCCTCTGTTTCTAGGTATGAAGGGCTCTGATGACCTGTTTTTAACGGCCATGTTTCTGTCCCCTTCTTCAGCAGTCTTCCTTTGCCAGCTTACTCTGTGTCTTCCTTTTTAAAAGACATTATTTCCATTACGAAGATCCGAAAAGCAGATCTGACTACCTTAAAGAAAGAAGTATTGCCCTCTGAACAGTCTGTCTAGGTCCTTCTGTGAAGGTGGTGAGGCACTGGAACTGGTTGCCATGAGAAGTTGTGGATGTCCAATCCCTGGAAATGTTCAGGGCCAGGTTGGATGGAATCTGAGCACCCTGATCTAGTGGGAGGTGTCCCTTCCCACGTAAGGGGAGCTGGAAGTAGATGATCTTTATAGTCTCTTCTAACCTCAAACATTCTGTGATTCTATAGTCTCTGTAAGAAGCCTTCTCACTGTTGTTCAGTATCTAGGACAAAGCCATGAGCTCAATTTACACATGAACTTGCAGAATTTCCATCTGACTTTTGTGCCTTCTCCCCTGATAAATTTGGACTCAGTTACATGCATTTGGTCCCACACATGTTTTCACAGACTGAGTCAAATTCTTACTTTGAGCAGGAACAGGTCTAAGTAAAAGGCTGAACAATGAGTGAAGAGATCAAGAAAGAGTGAAAGGGATTTAAAAGACTTTGAATAACCTTAGGAAATTTTACAAGAAGAGAAAAATATCAGCCATTTTTTTAACCTACTTTTACATTTTATTTCCATCTATTTTAACTAGAATTTCTATTTCTTGGCATAATAATTGGACAAAAGTAGGTCTTGTGTAAATCTCCAGTGGTGTTATAGTGAGTTATTGCACATCTGATTCTAACTTGGATAAAACTCAATGAAGTGCTAAATAAATCAATGGTTTCTACTTCTTCCTAGTAATATTGTCATGGAATCATTTCAGAATTGTGATAAGACTTCAGCGGTGCCTGTCAGTGATCAAATAACAATTTCTGCAGATAATGCAGCCAGCCACCAGTGTTTAGTCTGACCCACAGCAATATGAAAAAGGAGCAAGAATACCTTCACAAATCTCACCTTGTAAGGTTTTACCATCTGCATGGAGTACATTAAAGACACAGTTTTGGAATTCAAAACAGGAGAACAAAGAAATGAAAGCAGTGACTTGGCCTGGCAGTTTTCAGATGAGATTTCCAAGGTGAGAGATGGTGTACTTTTGGCATTCACCTTTGGTTAGCACATGGACTTAAGTTGTGCTTGACCATCTCTTTCCACCACTGCCACCATTGATAAATGGGGAAAAAGACACAGAAACTCCTGGGTAATTTTGAGGTCAGAAGGTGCCATCTCAGCAGTGAAAGAGAAGAGGATAAAGGGTGTCTCCTGAAGATATTTCAGGCTTCACCTTGATTTTCATCTTTACTGCGAAGGCTATGAAACTGCAAGCACATGATGAAAGATATGCACATGAGATACTGAGGTCAAAATACATTATTAATATCCAGACTGACCTTTAGCACTTCTCTAAAAATGATCACCTGTAACTCAGATTAACTGAATAACTTTGGTAGCTCAGACAGTGCCTAAAACAATTCGCAGAAAAAATCAAGAAAAGTTTTCAAATAAAGAAAAAAACCATACAAGCCATCACATGAAAACATCAGAACCAAGTAAATATTTAAAAAAAAGTCTAATAAAATAAAATTTATGTATTCCTATACCTATGTTTTACCCTTCAGAACAAGTTTTCAGTTAAGTGCTATTATTGTTCCTATTTTCCTGTTGATCAGCCACTAAGATTTGGATCTGACTGTGACTTCAGTGTTAGTGTACTTATGCAAACTTTTTCTTATTTTGCTAGATTTAGTTCTTTGAATGTAACCTCAGGCAAGTATCTCAGCATCTCTATGAATCAGGATTTTGATATAAAATGAGATTAAGAATGATTTTCCATCTCTCAAGAGGCTTGCAAGGATAGTCACTCAACATATAAAAAAGCTAAGTAGTACTCATATCAGTTAAGATGGTTAGAATGAAATACTGACATGAGACAAAATTAAACTAAAATTTCCATTCTGAACTCATAATGTGTTTTTTTGCTGAATATAGAATATATTATTGGAATTAAAGTAAATAACATCAGAAAGTTGAGAAGCAGACTGCACCATGAATTAGGATTATAGGTGTTTAAGTGATATTTTTAGCTTTTTCCCTGTCAGCACAAAATATTTACGATTCCTAGTTAAACCACACCTCACATTTTTCTTCTGCTGTCTCAAAAATAAAATTATTCTAAACATTCATGTTCCAATACAGATGAGGTAAAAAAGAACAGAATTAGGTAAAGAGATCTTTCTTTTGAGCGACAAAAATAAGAAGGAATCCCCTGCCAATAAAAATATCCTGGTATTCTCTTTGACTATACAAATGACACATCTCTTCTGGCTGACTGCTGTCAATTACTTTGCATATATCAATCTTGGCAAAACATGGTACATCTTAACATTTCATTTCTTAAGTGTTATCCATGTTTTGAGTGTTAATTGTTGCTGCACTAGCTAGCATTTCTTCATGTATTTGAGTTAATGCATTAATATTTCAAATCATGAAATGACAGGACTCTGTTTCTGTCTTCTATAATTGGTACACTGTTGTTTCCAAACAGTGCCTTTTATATGAAGCACTATTTCATACAAACTGACAACTTGATCACTGTGATGCTGAAATATTAACTTACAGTTTGGCAGGATGACATTTCTTGTGACATACATGCACTGTATTTATTTTGATTTTATTCCTAATCCGAGAAAAGTGCAGTGCAGTTCTCTTACCAGAGGAACAAATAATATGTTTCATTGGAAGCATGCTGCCTAGAGATGTTATTTAAGAAATAATGTACTAAAATTGCTCATCACCTTCAAGCATAAACATTCGGCTTAGAAAGATAATTTATAAAATAGCTAGAATTTCCTTTTAAATATTATTCCTAAAATTATTATTATTATTATTATTATTATTATTATTATTGGCAATATTGTTTCCTTTAACTAAAGTTAACTAGTGGTAAGGTGATCAATATTGATGCTATTTTCCTTGATGCAGTTGAATATGCTACTGAGCAGGTACTTGTATGAAATACTTCTATGCTGTTCATTCTGAAAATTATATTTGGAGATCTGATTGCCCTTGAATGTAGATATATTAACAACTCCACAGCATAACTGTTCTGTGCTATGCACAATGTACCTTGCCAAAACCAATGCAGATAACCTCCTTTAGTCTTTCTGTTGAGTACCTTCTGAGTATTAACTGAGGACTGTAAAGGCAAAAATTCCATAGATTTTAACTTCCCAAAGAAATAGTCTTTGCCTTAAATGAGTAATTTATTATAAAATCTTGTTATAAAAGTTTAATATGGACGTACACACAGTTATGTAGGATATTGCTTTTATGTTGTCTTAAGAGTCTTAGCAAAAACCACAAAATTAGCCTGACCAAGATAAATGTGAATCTATAGTAATTTTGTAGGCTAACAGGCTACAATCCTGAGAGCACATAGCTTCCATTAGTGCCACTCAAACCAGGCCAATATTGCAAATTGGGCTATTCAATAGAGAGATAAATAGACAGATCTATACAAGAATAAGCAGTTTCTGCCCTTCTAGTTTACAATTTGGGTAATAACACTCACAAGTAACCTTGAAGCTCTTTTTAATTGCCTGAGCTAACTGAAAAAACAGAGTTGTGCTTCCCAGCCCTTAACAGAAAACCCTTTCCAACTGTGGCTCAGTGAATGAGAAGAATCTCCACTTTCTTCTGATGCTTTGACCATTCATAGATAGAGAACAGGTTTGCATTACTAAGATGAACCCTTAGACTATCTCATATTTCATATCAGCTATTTTATAAATCTTATACGATTCTGCAATCATTACTTTCCCTTGGTTTTAAACAAATAGAGAGGCAATTTACTGAGATACCATTTAACTTACAAAATCTGTCCAAAACACACCCAAGGTGTAGTTCCTCCAAACAGTGCATGGCCTGTCTGTATCAACTGAGACAGAAAATGAGGTGTCCCTTGTGCTGTGCCTTGCTTCCAGCCACCTACAGCTGCAAATTCCCTTAAAAGGGATGTGAATACTCTAGTCCCACAGAGTGTTACACTCTCTAATAGCAGGTGCTGACAAAAGAGGTTCCACTTAAACACTGCAGTGGATTACACTACCCATCCCTTCATGAAAAACTGTTGGAAAATATGCCACAGACACTAATAATTGTTCATTAAGCTGTCAGCTACTCCTCCTATGTAGCTATCAATTTTGCCTCTCTAGAAGAATTGAGAATGGAAAAAAGGAGACAGTGTTAAAGGTAACAACAACAGGAAAAAGGGAAGCTGTATTATTGCTAAGCAAATATTTCACAACGAATTATTTACCTAACCCACTTAACCTCCAATTCTGTTTGTGCAGTATGTGCAAGCAAACAAAAGGCTTTTTCTCAATCAACTACATTTGTTGCTTAAAATTAACCAACCACACTTTGAGACTACATTTTGTTTAACTGAAGATCAAACAAAGTAATTTGCAATTATTCTCTGTTTAATAACCTCTATTTTGTCAATGTTAGCTAGTCATCACTTATTAAATAAATCACGTGTCATTGTCTGCTTCCCTATTACACACAACCAAATTTGGTGCAAATATTTACATGTGGAAATTTCATAATTGTTTTAATTGCATTTGTGTCAGTGTTTTCTCATTAGCAAGAGGTCTAATGGAAAATCAGTGCAAAGAGGTTCAAGAATGGCTGGAGCAAAACCCATTTAAAATGTGAAGGAAAGCTTGTGGGGGGAAAAGTAACAGTCTAGTTCCACCTTCTATATTAACCTGGCTAAATTAAAAAAAGATGTAATAACAAAACAGTCAGCAGGCACCTGTAATTTGATGCACAAAATGTTTTAGACACACAGCAGGACATGCAAGTCCATACTATGTTCATAAGCCTTAATAAAGAAAGAGAAAATAATAAACTTCATCCATTCACAGAGAGATAGTAAAGAAGTTAAGAAATCTGAGCATGATGGGAAAACCTTATTGAGAGGACACTCTGCCTAAAAAACATGGTAGAAACAGACTCCTTTTATGCTAAGAGGATCCAGTCTTAAAAAAACTTTCCTGTCCTGAGGAGCAACATCTTGCACATAGTTCAAACCTGTGAAACCAGTGTGCTAAAAGAGCCAGGCTACAGCCTGTAAGCATGAATAAAGAGGGTGCCAAAACCAGGAGAAGGGTGAACCTGCATTGCTTTCTAATTTTGGTGGCTTTGGAAGAGGAAGATACCTGATTTCACACACCACATGTACACTCAAAATAATTGCCATCCTGCTGGGGGACTTGTCTTTTTCATGGTGCACATTATTTATTAAGAATTATTTCTCTCTCTCTAGCAATTATTAAAACCTCAACATTTTCTACTAGAGGCTATATATACACTTGTCATATTTATATTTATTCATGCTTTACAAGGAAAATGTAATATCTTACATAGCATTTTAGTTCTTTATTGGCAATGGTTATTGTAAAATTATTTACATTTCCAAAGTATCTAATAAAGCAAAATTAAAAACCAAAACAAAACAGTTAAAATATGTCACAGATGAATTTCTGTGTAACACCAAAAGCAAAATGCGTTTAAGTCTGTCTTACAAGGGATGGAATTTTCCTAGAAATCAAGCTGTTGGCATGAATACACCTATGTGAAGAGGAGCAACTTGTCTTGGTTTTTGCAGTATTGCACAAAAATCTGAGCCATCCTACTTGAAAGGTTTGCAAAATTTCTTACCTAAAGGTACTCAAAAAGTTAGCAATTCTTGAGGTGCTGAATCTAAGTGTAAGAAAAGACTTCTATGGAAAAATCATTCTGGATGACAGGGAGTGACCTCATCTCATACACACTCTGCATTTTCCATTCTGCTGAGAACAGATCATCAAGCCAGGCTAACTGAAATAGTCAAAGTATTAGCAGAGCTGGATATCATATCAGTGCTGCTAATGCCTTCCACAGGTCAGCTCCATACAAAGATGAGTCATGCAACCACAAGCATTAATTCTATAGTTCTGCCAAGCCACAGATTATTTTCTATGGATGATCCTATGAAATACCCTTTTTTATTTCTTTAGTACTTCATTAGATTTGACACATTCTAGGTGATTGTTCTGCACAGAAGTTAAATTAACCTTTCTGCAACATGAGGAGGAAATTCAAGGAAAGGAAATGTATATGGAAATGTGATGTAATTCACCCAACAAAGCGTCTGGAGCAGCTGAAATTTGCATATTCTGATGAAGAACAGGTATAACTGTTCCCTCTAGGCAATGGGGGTGCTGTCATCAATTCCTCTCACTGAAGCACTGCTGCCTCAATTTGTTGCCCTCCTTCATCTCTCCTACACAGGGTTTATGCAATGATGACTCAGCATTACAACTCAACCTGTCCGATGGTTAGTGGGAATATGCATACTGTGCAAGTGCTGTGAAGCTTAGATTTACAGATCCTGGTGAGTCAGCTGGCCCTCAGCTGGAGCTGCTGTCAGTTTAACATTATTTAGATGTATGCTTAGCAGCTTCTCCTGATGGTTCTCATAATGCATGTTTTAGCAATTTCTCATCTGTTTCTCATAATGTGAAATAATGTGTCTGACTAAACTAATAAGGAAATGTGGAGGATGCTGAACACAATCTGTCAGCCCTGACTCCCCTCCTACACATCACCATCCTTTCATTCAGCTTCCTTTTGAGTGGGTAAAAAAAATAATTATGAAAATATTAAAAATCAATTAAGAAAATAAATTAAAACATTTGAATGAATGGTGTGCTCACTTTTCTTCAGTAATGTTGCATATGTCTGGTAACCAGTTATACATTTAGTTGGACTCACAACCTATGAAACTGTTACCTTTAGTGACATCCATCCACTAGATCTTCCATTTATAGTTTGTCTTCTCTGTCTCATACACCAAAATCAAATGTCTGTACTAGGTAGGAAGAACAGCTGGCACCAGGAAACTGCTGCAGACATTTCCTCAAACAGCTGTAATCCCACAAGTCATCTACCTGGTGCAAATCCTTTGGTTCATGTAGTTTCTCCCCTGTCTGTCTGTCAAAGATCAAGCTCCTCTACTTTCCCACATGAGTAAACCACTACATGGAAAGAAAAGGCTGAACAATGGATGACAATACCTTCCTTTTGATTCTATATCTTCTACTCAGTTATGCTACAGTGGTTGAGGCTTGGAAATGCACTTCATTATTTTCTTAAAGAGGTGTGGTGTGATAACAACTTTTACAACACTGTGCTTAAGCATTTTGGCTTCTGTTGCTTGTGTTGCCTGCTCTTTCAAGTCATAAGGTGGTCAAATTGTATGTGATTGAGGGTTCTTCAGTTGTGCAATTTTACTCAGTCTTCAGAGACCTCTTCCCCTGGCTGACCAACAACAGGACACTGCCAAATCTCATTCAGGACTGAGAAACATTGCTGCAGTCCAAATGTGATTGAACACAGGGAGTTTGAAAAAGCCTCACATTCATTGAAAAGCACTCGCATTCTTCTTAAGATAGGAAAACACTGAAAAGACAAAACAAGAGAAAAGGACAAATGACAGAAATAATTGGGAATAGGATACAATAATTATTTGTATGCTGAAGAAAGGAAAAGAACAAAGAAAGGAAAGAAAACACCTAAGTGGAATAAATGACAACTCTGAATCTTTTGAAGACTGCCCAGCACTAACTCAGGATAGATTAGTTTTCAATGATCACAACTCCAAGCAATACCAAAAACTTTAAGGCTAGGCAGAGGTCACATAAACTGGTATTGACTTTTAATTTTTTCGTATGTCAGAGGACATGTCAGGGATATGGTTGTAAGTGTCCATATAAGGATATGGTTATAAGTATTTAGACTAAGGGCACATCTTGGTGCAGTGGACTCTGCATACGCCATCTCTATTTCTCTGGCCTTTCTTACATCTTGTATGGAAATCTTCACAGAGGTTTTAAGGGTCACTTGGTAGGGAAGAACCCTAACTGTGGTATCTAGCTAACTTTGTACAAAAATGCCTGAACTGCTGTATAATATGTGATTTGCTGAGTTTAAAACTCAATGGGAATCAATGTCTCCTCTGTGAAGGAAGGTGGTAACAGGCAAAGCGGTGCACAAGCTAAGGATCTGCCACCTGGAATGTTGGTGACAGTCACCGCTGTCACCATCATCAGCAATTTAAAGTTCCTGAAGTCTGAAGAGTGATATGTAATACCAAATTCTGTTCTATTTCTGTTTCATTAGGATTACCATTAAGGAGAGTTCTTAAATGACCTGCATTTACTGCATGATTGAAAATTATTTTCTAGTAGATAAAATGCAGGGTTCAAATCTTGCACTACAAGGATGAGTTTTTTCCATTGAAGTGATCAAATCTTAAATATCTATAAAAACTGACAAACTTAGAAGCACTTGAACACAAACTTTAAAAACTAGATCAAAGTAGCAGAAGTGGTTGGAAAAAGTCAGTCTTTCCCTTCCTGCATTGGTTCATCCCTAGAGCTAACAGCCAAGTTGCCTTAATTTCTGGAGTACAAGAAATACACAGCTGGCAAAAATGTGTTCATATTCAAATCAGCCTTCAGAGACTCTTAGCAGAGTTTGTACCTCTATTCTTGGAGAGGTTCCTTACTTCAGTGTTTGTAAGGCAAAGTTGTAGCTCACAAAAATTACCGGGTCTATGAGTCACGAAAAGTACAGGGAAGAAAGTCCCTGCACTCATTCTTTGAAATGTGCAAGCTGAAAAAGACTTTGTCTTCCTAAATTACACACAGCCAACAACCAAATTCTTGTTGAATAAAGTAAGGCACTAGGGTTTGGGTTTGGGTTTTTTCTGTTCTAAAGAGTTTGGTTTTTGTTATAATATGACTGAAAATTTTCATTTTGGAAATATAAGAATTATTTTCTCACTTTACATATCGTAGATTTTATTGCTAAGTAATCAAATGGAATTAATTTACAGTGGTAGTAAAATACTATGGCCCCACAAAGTATTATAATTTTGTGGTAATATCGAAACAGAATTCTACCTTGTTAAATGAAACATTTTGACTTTTCAAAACAGAATTTCAGTTTTCAGAATGACTTTCCACTGAAACATTCCAAATTTCCATAGTCCATGAAAATTTGAACTAAAACCAAGTTCTAAAATTATGATCTTCTGGTGGAAGGAAATTTGTTTGGGTTTTTTTTTCTGTGAAAGGGAAAATCCTTAATCATCACAAGCCACCCAGCAGCTACTTAGCTTATCTCAGTTTGACAGCTCAAAAAAGTCATCTGCAGTCCCACTTCTTTCTTACACCAAAGAGGGAGCTGTGAAAGCTCATCATGATGATAAATTTTCTGACCTGATTTTTATCCTGCCTCTGTCACTGACCCTCATATGGAAACCCAGCACTAAACCATGTACTAAAACAGGCTGTAGTCTTACAGCAAGAAGTCTGTCATAGTAAGTGACAATTTGGGGCATAATTTGTATTACAGAGTTAGCTACCCTTGTAGTCAGATATATCTTGTGTGTGCAATTATGTTTGCAGTCTTGCATAATACAGTTTTCCTTGTAATTGTCAGGTTATTAGCTCAGTGTTTTAATTTTGCTTTCTCCCAATTATTTGCATGCTTCTTAATTAGGAGTCATTAGCATATGTAAATACTCCATTTCCATGGTGTTTTGCAGCATGAGCTCATTGTGTTGAATTAATTTGCTAGCTAAATAACCCTAAATGTTAAAAGAAGATAGATGTGTACATACAGTGTATGAATATATATCTAAATGTACAGGAAAATTGTACACAATATCTTTTGTGCATTGTTTAGAGTTAAATGGAACCTGTCTACCTTCAATAATTTTAAAATATATTTACTTTGTTACATAATTGACTATTGGAATCTCATTCACACATACAAAGAATAATATCTAAGTTGCTTCCTTTTCAACAGAACTAAGTTACTTTCATATTGCAACATATATTATTGTTTGGCAGCTGAAGAAGATACTTAACAACTCAACATTTACCAAAGGTTAACACAGATGCCTCCCATTCAGAACTGAGTAAAAACCTACTGTAAAAACATGAAATCTTGATTGAAATAGGACTTTCTAAAGGGAAGCACAACAGAACGGTTTAGCTAATGCCTCTTAGAGCTGATAGATTAGTTTTATTTTCTTTTAATAGAATGTGTGATTCACTCTGGCAATTCAAAGTAAGGAAAAAACAGCTATATTGGCCAGGGTTTTTTGGTTAAACTTGTTCCTCATCATTAGCATTACATGCAATAGACTTTCTGCTTATAGAGAATTTTACATTGACAGGCTGTTTTTCAGGGGTCCAGATAAGTTAGGACTCAAAGTGCTCTGTCAGTGTGTGACCTTGATGTGTGACACCAGAATGCAGCTGATCTGCAGAAAAGGCATGAAAATATAAACAGAAATGCTTCAGAAATTCATTGGTTGACTTTGCATAAGGAAATGCTGTAAGAGTTGGAGTTTATGAGTCTTCTGACAATGCAGAGGATTGAGATTGTTACTAGAGACGTGCCACTCACAGAGGTCTACACAGACAAACACTCCAGCAGAACAGTGGACATGTGACAGCATTCTTACTAAAGTAAAATATTTCTCCACGAGAGGAGAGGAGAGGAGAAGGAGAGGAGAGGAGAGGAGAGGAGAGGAGAGGAGAGGAGAGGAGAGAAAAATAAAGATACTCATTGGTGATTTAGAGATAGTATCTCTTTAAATGCTCTTGGCTGAGGTCTTCATCCATCAAAATTTGTTTAGCTAGAATGGTAACTGACCACATCATTTTTTTCCCTATAAAACAGTGGTAGTATGATTGCATTTACAGCTCATCCAGCTTCCCACACACTTTGAGGAGTACAAGACAAGTTATTGAATCCCAGCATCGCTAACATGCTGGGGAATGGTGCCCACTGGTTTAATACATTAGGTTTATTTCATGATATGCTTCCTGTAGGAAGTACACCTATGTCATAACTGCTTAAAGAGCAATGGTATTTAAAGGTCTATCTCATAAAACTTCTCCATATATTTTGCATTAACCTTTAAAGACTTCTCCTACCCACCTCAGTTATTCATCCTTGTTGCAGCCTAGTTGTTTGCCAGATCTAGTCAGACAAAAGTTTTTCACCATTCTCTTAACAGAGCTGAAGAAAAATAAAGTAATTCAAAAATCAGGGGGGAAAGATCATTTTTTATTATTTCATAACAAAAGTATCTGCATCAGGATGGTGCTGACATGTGCTACAAAATTTAAAGCAATTGTTTTATAATAAATAGTGTAGGAATTTTGCCACATTGTTATATTTCAAGGTACAGAACCTCCTGTCCCTATTTGCCAACATTCCAGAAATAAGGCATGGGAAAATATTTTTTTATCTATTTATTTACTTTTAGACAGATAAATGGCACATTTTTCTATTAATTCTTCAGAAAGTGAATAAAGCAATTCTATTTTATTTGTTTCCTTTGCTATTTCACAAGGCTATGCTTACTAACTTATGCCTTTCCCTCTTGTACTTTCAACTACCTTAATTTGATAAGGATTTAAAGATTCTTCAAAGCTTTTTATTCTTTTCCTTCTTTCCTCTGTAGTACCCCTTTCTAACCTACCTGGTAACAGGACTCAACTACCAGTTCTGTAGTCCTCTGATGTCAAATTACTGTTTTATTTCTCTTTTCCACATCCTGTCCTTAGTAATTCACTGGAGCCTCCTTGGCTGTCTCTCCAGGCTTTCAAACTGAATATCCCAATGATATCTAAAACAGACTATATTAAAATAAAATTACTTCCCTCGCTTCCCCAAAACTTAGTCTGCCCGTTCCCTTTTCTCCTATTTCAAATACATTTATGATCTTGCTGCTCATTCAGCTTCACAAATAATTTTGTTCTTGATACTTCTTTGATGCTTAGTTTCAAGCCTCAGTTTTCTTCTCTCCAGTATCTCAAAAATTTCTGTTTTATCTTGTTGCCTGAATATAGAGTTGGAGTATTTTTCCAGAATTTGCATTAATCAAGATAAGAAACCACTGATCTCCCTTTAGCTTGTAGCCTACATTCTGCCTAAGAAAGGGTTTTCTTAGCTTTATTAGGGTAAGGAAAGGCTTCTTAAGGCATTCGTACCACAAGGCAGATTCTACCACTTCCCTCTGCTGGATTTCTGGGCCTTTAAATGTCCCCTCTACATCATCAACATTTCTCCTCTTCATTTTCCCATTGAAATCCACCACATCCCTCCTTCACATTACCTTCTTTTCATTTTCCCCATTTCCTTTCTGCAAAGACTGAGTGGCCACACTTCTCTCTTTGCACACCTCTTTCAAAAGTGTTCCAAAGTAGGGATACATTAATTATCATTTATCTTAGCTTTCATGGTGGGCCTGATCTGCAATTTTTTATTTGTATTGGAAATTTTTGGAAATAATCACAATAATCAACATACTCCATGAGTTTAAAAGCATTTAAGATATTAGCATAGCTTGACAAGCAATTAACTATTATTTATATATTTCATTTCAGAAGCACCTAAATAGCTTAGTATAGTTTAAACTGATGGGTGCAGTGTTGAATATGTAGCAGCAAAATTTTAAAAAATAGAAGATACATAAGGGTCTCCATTATCATCTAGATAAGACACAAAAAATGTAATCACAGAATCACATAGCCATTCCATAGGAATGAAAAAATATAATTTTCAGTTATCAACAATGTCTCAAATTTAAACAATGTACTTCAAAACCGACTTTCATTTTTAAGGGGCATTTTCCTTTTATTCCTCAATATAGTTACATTTTGAAGATGATTTTTTTTCTTGCATCTGCTATCAATTTTTCTTTTGATTATTACAAAAGTGTGATCTTGATCAAAATGGAGAGATTGGGTAATTGTTCCAGGAATGTGTAGTTTGAACAGTTAATATTATATTCATCTCTGTAAAACCCAAATCTTTAATGCAAGTGAGGTTGCATAAGCCAAGAAATACATATCCCCACTACTTTCACTTTTATGATCTTGGAAACCATTAAATAGGGGAGGAAAAAA
>VXBI01007940.1:118666-156142 GCA_013397375.1 Toxostoma redivivum | reverse complement strand
AAAAAAAAAAAAAGGAGAGAACATTTGAAATGCAGCCAAGTAGTCAAGGAAAGAGGACTCTGTGTCTTTAAGCTGGGGAGAAAAATAAAACCCAATCATTCCAAATGTATTGCTTTAGTCATCTGGTTTCATTCTATTAATGACCTTTAACATCTGCAAAAATATTGTGAGAAGCTAATTTTGTTTGTACTGAGGTGGTGCAGAACAGTTTCTGGCTGTCAGTCTAGGATGTGCTATAAAATAAAATTGTCTTTCTGGGAGTCTGACAAAAACCTACTGTACAGATTCAGTTTATTTACAACAGCATGAAATGAAAAGAAAACAGAATTTTACAACACGCCAACATTCAGAAAATGAATACTACTTACACGTTTATATATATTTTAGTAATAAGTTTTCAAGATATCCACTGAGATTAAGGGATCTATTTTGTATTTTGTGGTATTCCACAAAAATTTTAACCAGAGCAAAATATTTCTCTGCAAATGATCTTCTCCAGAATGGTAATAACCTATTACCCTGATTTTAAACAGAGCCCTCCTTAAAACCCAGAGTTAGCTTGGGCACAATAGGCCTTTAATTAAACAGAAAGCCTTGCAGAGAAAAAACGTCTGTCTCATGTCTTTGTATCACAGTCATAAAAAAAGGAGGTGCAGCGTGGTAGAAGGGAAGTAGTGTGAGAGTGTTCTGGCAGACAGAGAGCATTCACCTCCTCTCCCTCCTTCTGAGTCCAGATAAGACTCAGGGAGGAGACAGAGGAGGGGTGGAAGAAAAATCAGAAATATCTTTGTGTCTTTTTCTGCCTTAAAAGGGCAAATTGCAACAGGTATGGCTGCAGATGGAGTGCTGGAGATTTGCTGGTGCCTACTCACTCTCTCACAAGCACACACCCTCACTGCCTCGTCCCACCAGTGAGGTTGGGGTCTCCCAGGCTCAGATCCTGTCCCCATTCAGTCTGCTGAAACACAAACATAGATATTTGGTTGAGTGAAGAAAACCACATTTTTGCTGGTGTGGAAGGGAAATGCAAACTCTCCCACAGGAAAACTCCTTTTATCCACTGGAAAAAAGAGTTAAAGCTAGTGACTTCAAGGTGAAAAGAGTGGTGTCCCACTAACAGTCTCTAGGTCTAGCCCACATCAAGCATTTTATTTGAGCTGATATGGTAAAAACACTATTTTAATTTGTGAAGGGAAGCATGTTCATTTAGAAAGACACTCTTTTTTCTTACTGTTTAAAAACGACCATAAAGAAGTAGTCTGGGGGCAATTGCATGCATGAGTGAAGTCATTGAGAGCCACCCTGCAGGGAAGATTTTGGAGATTCTTGTGGGTGAAATGCTGGACATGAGCCAACACAGTGTGCTCACAGCCCAGAAAGCAAATTGTATCTTGGGCTGCATCAAAAGAAGTGTGGCCAGCATGTCAGGGGGAGGGATTCTGCCCCTCTACTGTCCTTGTGAGATCCCACATGGAGTGCTGCATCCAGCTCTGGGGATCTCAGCACATGAAGGACATGGACCTGTTGGAGCAGGTCCAGAGGAAGGCCAAAAATATGATCAGAGGGCTGGAGAACATCTCTTAAACAGGCTGAGAGAGTTGGGATAGTTCAGCATGGAGAAGAGATCGCTCTAGGGAGACCTCATGGGACCTTCCAGTAGCTTAACAGGGTTTATAAAAAGGAAGGGGAGGTACTTATTAAACAGGCCATTAGTGAAAAGACAAGGGGGAATGGTTTTAAACTGAAAGAGGGATAGTTTAGAATACATGCTAGGATGAAAATCTTTAGTGAGAAACACTGCCCTGGAAGAGTTCAAGGCCAGGTTGGATGAGGCCCTGGGAAACCTTATCTAGTGAGTGACATCCCTGCCCATGTCAGGGGGATTGGTATTAGATGATCTTTAAGTTTTCTTCCAACAAAATCTACTCAATGACATCTTGATGCATTATTTTCTGTAGGGCTGACTACAGTCTGAGGACCACTTAAATTATCCAGAAGTAAACAGTAAATTTTCTTCTCAATTCATTGATTGACCAGAATAATACCTATACCAATGAAGGAAAAGAGGCACAGTAAATTGCATGACTTGGCAAATAGCAATGACACAGCATAATATAAAAACAAAACCAGCACTATGCAAGGTCTCTGTTTTTCAGCTGAATATTATTCATCATCTGAATTTCACATGAAATATTAAGTCAAGAACAAATTTTGTGTTTCTCAGTGCATAATCTGGGGATTCATGCCTAAAACTATGCTGATGCTTTCTTTACATATGACTTTGGTGAAACTTATACTGGAATCCCATGTTTTCCACAAGTTTTGAAAATAAAGGATTAGCAAGAACTAATGGCCAAAATTTCCTAACAAAGAAATTAATATTGGTAATTTTTCCAAAATGTGCTGTATATAGAGGCTTGGAACAAGAGAAATGGTAAACTCACCATTTATGTCATCTACTCATCATCACAGAATTCTAAATAGGCTATTTTTCAACTATTTTTTCTAAATAGCTTCACCAAAAACATCCATATATGGCTTTTTTTTTTTATGACTATATTCTGCAGCTTTATATGGCCTGTACATTATTCTTTGAGGAGGAATTAATTATGGTGTCTTGTTTACTTTGCAAAAGACAGCTTTCTCTGCAGTACTAGTTGAGGTATCTTATTTTTCACCTTCCTAGATCTAATATTTGGTATAGCAAAATCCTTTGACACAGTAACACTTCAAATAAATGGCAGATAAGGCCCATGTCTGCTAATTAGAGAAGCAGATGCTTTCAATATCCTTGTGTTAGCCTGGCATCATTTTTCTAGGATATTGAATGTAGTGGCTTCTCTAATTAGTACACTGAGTTGATTATGTAGATTACATGCATCCCATCTTGTTTAAAACAAGTTGTATGGACACATATAATCAATAACTTCAGGGGAAATCATGCTGATCCTAAAGGATAGGTGGCTAGCACATAGAGCCTAACACAAACTTTTGCTGTCTGAAGCAACAAAAGCACAAAACACTGTAGGACATAAAAATTAGAGGTTAAAGATGGAAACCTGGAGTTAAGCAGATCAGACATAAATGTTTCTGATGTAGTTCTCCAAAGGTATATGATAAACAAAAGAGACTAAAATTGGAACTATATGGACCAAAATTATTATATTAGAAATCAATCATAATTATTGGGAAAATAAAGACAAAGTAGTCTATTTTATTCATTGAATTTCATTTTGTCAAAAATGCCTAGAGAAGCAGTGAAATAAGGAGTGAATTCTAGCATCCTTCCCATAGCTGTTAAACTGCACCATGACATCTTCATTCTTCCATCTTACTGCTTTACACAGCAACTCTGTCCATCCTGAGCTACAGGGAACAATCCAGAGAGCAGCAACACCTCTCTTGGTGACTTTAGTCCTGAAGAAACTCTACAACACAGAACTGGTTCTCAGCTGTGGGGCTTTTTTGTCTGCTGTTTAGCATAAGTCTGACTTAGCAATCTAATATGTCAGCAGCATGCATAAATCTATGAATAAAATTACACAGTAACAATGAGGTCTTTGAATAACCTCACCACAGTATGGATTTTGCTAGGTATAAGAGCAGTTGGCAAAAACCTATGCTATTCTGATTATATTTTCATGAGGTAAGACTGAAAAGTTAAACTGACCAGAAGCTAATATTCTCTTTACAGCATTGTTTATTCTTTTCTACACCTTCTGCATTTGTTATTCTCACACTGCCTTCAGGACTCTAACATCAATAAGGTAGACAAAGCCTGAATGCATTTCTCTTTTCTATAAACCATCTGAAACTCTGTCAGTCAAAGGATTTTTTCTTCAAATATTCTTTGCTTTTGAAGGAATTGGAATAAGGAATTATTAAAAGGCTTAATTACTATGTTGTGTTACAAATACTTTGTCTCTTGTTCCTTCTTTCATATAGCATTTAACTTTGCTTAAAATACCTGCACTGGTAATTTAATATCATAGAACTAAAGAGGTCAGGTCTTCTGTAATTTAAATTTGAATGTTATTTGATTATTTAGTATTTATCCTGTAAATATTTTTAAAGCCTCTTTATTCCATCAAAATCAATACAACAAAACATTTTAAGAACTATACAGAAATTTTATCTACTTCTCATATGTTTCAAACCTTGGTCTTTGCTCCTTCCACCTTGCTTTAGTACAGGACATAAATAGAACATAATCTGTTTATGAAACTGTTATGGCTGCCAAAATTACCTTGTTTCCTCCAGAAATTATTTTTCATTTGAAAAGCATGCTATTTTATAGTATTCTAGTCCAGTATAATTTCCTGAATAACTTTGTGTTATCTGAGCAATTAGTAAGAAACTGTTCTATACTTTCTGCCAGCCTGCCAAATATGTACTTGCTTTGCACATTCTCTCAGTGGTTATCTCTAGCAGCTTCCTTTTTGAAGATTCCTTCACAGACTTCTTGACAGAGCTCCCAGGACTTTAAGAAACATATTAATGAGTCAGTGTGTAGGCTGAGAAAGACAATACAACTTCTCTTTCTTCATGTAAACTTGCTGGTGGTTTTGGCAGCTCAGATCCATCCAGTTTCAGACAATCATACTGAAACACTATATGATGGGAGAGAAAAGGCTACAAAAGATAATCCAGAGACAAAGGTCAGTGGGGTTGTCTTTTTAGTCATTTCCTTTACTTTGGAAGCAACACACCTACAGAAGCCTGATTAATGCACAAATGCTGGATGCAAGGCCTAACAAAAAGAAAAACAGGTGATTGCATGTAACTTTCTTGCTTCTCTAAGAGATAAATGAAGATCATTCTTAACATAAATTATGCATTACCTGCCTCAGTAATACTAGTTTAAAAACAAAGATAAACATATTAAACATATTAAACATATTAAACATATTAAAAATAGGAGGGAAGGCATTCTAAATATAACCAAAACAAAATATAGGATCAAATATCCCACCATCTAAATGCTCAAGGAAAAAAACCTTTTTAAATACATAAAGTTAGTCTGTGGTCTATATCCATGCTCATAGACATTAATGTAACTTTATGGACTTAGCCAATTACTCATCTCATCTCTGGTATTTTGTATACTGGTGCTGAATAAGATCACATTCTTTATAAAGAGGCAGACTGAATGATGAGACAGAAATCCAAATTTCTGTTCCTTTGGGACCTGTTGTCTCATCTTTATAGGCATGTCTCCAGAGAGGCAGCATGAAATGTATAAACACCTATTATCAAACAAAAATGACTGCCATATGGCCCATAATGTCCCTGTCCTAAACCTCATTACTTAGAACCACACAAGATTTGTCCATGTTCAACCTGGCTGCTCTGTAGCCTATAGGCAGAGATGTCTCACCCTTTGTATCTGTCATCTCTCCCCTTTGCCCCGGGAAGTCCCCAGAGCAGCAGCAGTTCTGGAGCCTGGTGCAGTGTATGATCCCTGCACAGAGCTTCCCTCCCTCTTGGGTCTTGGCTATGGAGAACATTCCCATGTCTGAGGGTCCACTGTCACCATGAACCATCTCAAAATGTACTGATCCACTGTGTGGGAGACATGGGAAATCCTCCAGAATATCCAAATTATCTTCTGCCCCAGCTTTTGTTTCACTTCCATTGGGAAAATAGAGCTCTCAGCAAAAATAGGGAATACTTCAAGTAACTAACAAGGAAATGTAGACTTTTTTTTTTAATAAATAAAACAGGAAGCTTACTACCTTCTGTGAAAAGGGAAGAATAAGGTTTTTCAAGGAGTTGAAAACAGAAAAACATGCATTAATGTTAAATTCACTTGTGATATGTGTTAGCCCTTTGGCTCTGCTTTTTAGAGACACTTTTTAATTAATGTTGAAGCTTGAGCAAAGCCTTAGCACCTGGTGATAATGGAGTGGGAAATATGGGGGATTGTAGGTCTGTTCCACCAGGGGCATTTACATCTTTCTCAGAGTCACTGGGAATGGGTTCCTGGGAGACACAGAACACAGGATGGAGAGTACCTGTAAACCTGTCCAGATGTTGCAGATGTTAACTGAAGCAACTCTCACATCCACCATCACTAAACCAGTTGCCAGCTTTCAAAAGAGGAGAGTTTTCCCACAGATTCAGATGGATGTGACCTTAGGGTTTCTCTACAGGGGATGCTCCTTGGGGAAATTTAGCTAAAGGAAACTGCCCTGGTGGGGGCACATAGCACATATTCCCCTCTGCCTTCTTCCTGAGACACAGTAATAGTTCTGACTTTAGGTTTTCAGTTGTTTTTAAAGTTGTTATAGGGTGGTTAAAAATGGTTTGCAAATGTTCCTGTGGATTCTTGATTAGGTATTTACCACGTATCCAGTAACACTCAAGGTTTCTCTAAAGCTAACAGGTCAATCCTGATTTCTTGAGGAAGTAGAAAAGAGCAGTCCATGACATTTCGGGAGGGAAAATGTAACACTTAGATGTGCAGATAGGCGGTACTAGATAGGTAGTAACATTTTTTGGAATATTAATATTTTTAAGATGAAAGCTTTTTTTTCAGTCTGGTACAGAAACTAACATTTCCAGGAAGATCTAGTAGGAGTGGGAGAGTTCATTCTTTTTCTTTCTGGGGAGTCACCCCACTATTCAGGCCAAAACGAACTTGTTATACTTACAGGCAAATCTCTCAGGAAACCTGATGTTTAGATGTCATTTGCAGAGGGTTTTCCTCCAGTGAACCTTGTCTGGGATGAAGACATTCAAGATAAGTGGAAAAATGAAATGGACCAACTCCACAATGCTAATGACATTTTATACCAAAAACTAGGAGATAAGTGGAAAAAAAAATAAACAAACAAAAACAACAACAAAAAAAGCCAACCAAACAAAAAAAAAATTTAAATCTGATTCAAAACTCAAATTTTATGCTCTTTATCAATTGCCAAAGGGGAGAGGTGGGAAAGAGATGAAAATTTTCCTCAGTAGTCTGAGAACAGCTGAACTGGCCCACACAACCTCTGTAACCCTATGTAACCTTTCAGAGATGAGATCTTTCTTCCAGTCCCACCTCCACTCTGTAGAGAATATCACTATAAATCCACTCAGCTCAGTACAAGCCTCATACAGCTTCAGCTACAATTCCAAAGCATATGAGGAGATTTCCCTTGGAGCTGTGTGCTCTCATGTGACTTGCTGTTATTTGTCACAGGAATAGGATGCTGCAGGTCACAGACCATGATGCAAGAGGCTAATTGTGCCCATCTAGGCAAAGAAATCCTGGACATTGTTAAAATGCCCAAAAAAACCCACTGTTATAATTTATTTACTATTGGAAAAGGAATAGAAACTTACAAGGGAAAATTTATAACAAATGCTAAGATTTATCAAGGATTCCCTTAACTGATAAATCATAAAAAAAATGTTAAAATAATTATCTGGGGCCTGTAGCTAGTCAGAGCATCTGTCATGGCAGCTGGAGTGGCACACAGAATGAGTAAGTGAAAGCATTCTCCAGCTGAATAGTATTGGGAAATGGGTTTTAACTCCAGGGATCTGTGAAGAGCAGGACAGGATAGGCAGGAAGATCATTCATATTCTATTGATAATGTAGGCCATAAGAGGGATTTTTCTGTAGTTTCATTTAAAACTATATCTACTTTGCCTATCAGGATGTTTCCTAGAAAGCTAATCAAAAATACTTATAAATCAATGGAAGAACTGTCACAGGCTTCATAAATAAGAACTCTGAGGGCCATAATGCAACCTATAGTAACACTTACATGATAAAAGAGAGAAGACACTTGGGTACTTGGGTACTTAGTTCAAACAGAAAAGTAGAGTGTGAGCTGAGCAAAACTTTGATCACTGATCTCAAGGATCAAACTCCTGTAAGGGTAGTCAGTGCTGTTTCCCAGGAACTGAGCTCTCTTCTGTTTGAGTGGAGCTTGACATTTTGATAATCTTTTACAAAGCTTATTCCCGGCCTCCTAACAATATTTTTTTAAAGAAAGTTTCTACTTCTACTTTTCCAACACCAAGTGAAGAATAAAAAAATCATTTATTGTAATTTTATTTTTACATGTGCTTGATTTCCAACAGGCAACTGAGCATTCAACACTATAACATTGATAATTTCTGACATTTTAATTATCTGTGTTATTAATTCTAATTGCAATGCTTTGAGGATTAGTATTTATTATATATGAAGTCATGCTGGCTGCTTCATAAAGGACAGGAAAGGAAGAGATGTATTAGAAAAATCTAGTTGAGAGTTCAGTTTCTGAGAAACTTTGTTAAATTCCCAGTAGAAAAACAGTGAAATAAGGGATTTGAGGGATGTATATTGGACATTTCCTCCTTCTATATGTTCTTCAAAGGTAAAGATACCTTTCCTGTCATCAGCAATATAAGCATAGCTCTGAGTGACAGAAATGTAGTGGATTTTATAGCCAGAAATATTGGTACCTATGGACTTCCAACAATCTAAGTTTAGTCTGGCTGGAAGTGATGTGTCTAAGCACCTTGATGCATTTAGTCCTTGATCGTGGAGATAATGTTTTCCTGGCAGTGTCATACAAGCATAACCAAATGAATTCTGAGCAGATTAGGAAAGAGAAGCAGAACAGCACCCTTAATATGGTACTCCCCTATCTCTTCCAGGTATGAGTAGACACAGAGTAGTGTTAGTCTAAAAACTGTAATAAACTGCTCAACAATATCCTAAATCTACAGCAGATTCATCCTTGAAGAAGTGACATTTCAGGCATATAGAAAAAGTACAAATGGTACACAATCGATTCTCTGTGAATAAGAATCAATTCTGTGCCACCGTAGGAAGATGCACCCCTGGGAAAGGATGTGGGAAATACCCTTCTGTATGTAGAAATGCTTCTGTATGAAAGAACATTTTTGTTTCCAAATGTAATTTGTTTATTTTGTGGGTGCAAAGTCAGAAGAAAGTTGGGTTCATAAGTCACTGAGTAAAGTGCAAGCAAGGTACTGCAATAATAGGTGTCTTCATGTTCAACTTCACACTATGAATGCAGTACATGTAAATACATGGCCCTAATTTATTAAAATCTTGTGCCCATAAGCTGCTTCTGTGTCCAGCAGAGTCCTTGGGATTGTACCCAAGGTGGCCTCTAGCAGGACATGGGCTCAGACTGAGACAGATATTTTTTTATTCCCAGTAACTCTTTTCTTGAGCCATCTTGCTTTTCTCAAAGGTTGTTACTATACCTTTGTTCGGTTTATGTTTTTCTACCGAGTGTGTCAGAGTTGGGCCTACAGTGTTTTTTCAAATGCTGAAAGTAGTTTATTTCTCCATTTATTTCAGGAATATGTTTCATTAGCTCTAGTTCCATTGTCCGGTTTGCAACTAATGATTTTTCAAACCACACGATTTTTCCAGGTAAGAACCAGATGAAGGTGAACATCCTGTAAATTTTAGTTATTATACAGGTTTTTCCTATGTTCTCTAATCTTTCATATTCTGAAAATGGTCTGATAGCCTAGTGCTAAAGATATTAATAGCTTGTATTTTATTATGCTGCCTCTGAGGCTATCTCAAAATCAATATCAAATCAACACATACAATTTAATATTAGAAACAAAAATACTGCTTTTCTGAGTTTGGAAACTCAACAGCAAAAAAAAAGGTTGGCGAATTTGCTCCGAATTTAGATGTTGCAAATACGCAAAACAAATTGATTAACTAGTTAATCTGACTTATGCACTTCAAAAACAAAGGTGAAAATACATAGAAAAGAAGTGAGTAACTTCAACTTGCTGTTGAAGATCTATGTCAGGACAAAAAAGTCCTGGAATAAATCCCAGTCGACCCAACTGCTAGTTCAGTACTTTAAATTAAAAGACATTTCCCTTGGATGTGCATGAGCACAAACACACTTGGGTATTTTGATGTACAAGGCTATAGTTTAACCTGGATTTGCATTTCCAGTAAATGTAGTAGGCCAAGAGGTTTCACATCCAGCACTCCATTTGACCTATCCTTGATAGCAGCCAAAAGTGATGGCTGTAAAAGGACCTGTATGATAGAAATTCACAGTGCTGTTCTAATCTCCCATGGACCAATATCTTCTTCACAGCTATGACAGGTGGTGCCGGCAGTCTTTACAGATGCATCAAAGATTTAATGATATGGAAGTTGCACCATTGTGGTGTTCTGATGTGCTGGCTAATGAGAAATCTCTGTTGGAGCTTGAAACTAAGTGAGTCTTTAACAGGCAAAGCAACAAACAGAGAGCTTGAAAGGCAGAGTGAAAGAAACATGTCTGCTCTCCTTCTTCTGGTAATGAAAGCTCGGACTCACTAGCAAGACTGTGCCAATAAAGCACTGCACTAAACTGCACAAAGTGTCACCTCTACTCAAACAGCCCTGAAAACTGGATCTCTTTACAGTTTATCATTTCTCTAGGGGGGAGGCTTGATAAATTTTGAGTAGCCCTTGGGTAGCTTGTACTGTAAAGCTCACTCCAGACATTTTCAAATACAGATTTGGATCATCAAAATGGAACAGCTTTGTTAGAAATTACCTAATGAAAATGCCATGAAAATGAAGGCTTCTTACACATGTAAAGTGGAAAGCCAAAATATAAGGATTTCCAAAATATTAATTTATAAAATAATTTATATTTGTCTATACAAGAATTTTAGGAGCAAATACTTAGCTTAATATTTTTCCAAAATGCTTGGTGTTTTGCTTTTTTCTTTAAAGATTAATTGCAGCATAGTATTAAGCTAGTAACAGCATAAATGCACAATTGTGAATTTATTTTTTGAATTTCTGTGTGTTTGGTTTATAAGTATTCTGTTTTTGAATAAAACCAGAAAAATTTTTTTCTTGGAAACACTAATGCAGTCTATTCCATAAACACAGAAAGCTGAACTAAGACTTAAAATCTTTGGTGTCTGTTCATTTAATGAATGAACTCTTGAATTTAGGAGGCATAGAGTTATGTCTGACCTCAACAAGCAGTATTTCACACATTTTTCCTTATTTTCAGCATCTTCTTCTTTGTATCTATAAAATACTGTTTCTTATAGCTCTTTAACTAGTCCAATGAAGCTTAATAGCATATGGAATCATAGAATCATGGAATTGATAAGGTTGTAAAAGATCTCTAAGATCATCCAGTTCAACCACCATGTTCACCACTAAAACATGTCCCCCCATACACGTTTTCTGGACACATAACCTTTGCATGGATATATCTTATAAATAAGTATGTATATATGTATTTGAGAAACTTTATGTGCTGTAAGCACTAAAGGACTCTAAAGAATTGGCCTTTTAAGTCTGGATACAAGAATACAAGTCTGGATACAAGTCTGTATCCAGTAAAGAATGCCTCAGCTCAAAATTATGATCTGAAAAACACCTCAATAAGCTACCACCTGATATCAGGGGTGCCTAATCTTTCTCTTGCATTTAAATTCCCCTTGAAACCAGGCCATAAGACCTGCCTTACACTGAATGCTCTTGAATACTCTTGCTTCAAGAAATCTGAGATTTCTCTGAGTCTCCTGAAAATCTTCACTCAGGAAGTATTTACAGATTAGGATAGATAGACCAAAACATGATTTCCTGATCAGTTTTGCTTTTGGTGCTTCCCATAGCACACAGCTCACCTGAATTTCAGCCTTTCAGCCTTGCTTAGCATGGTTTACATCTGAATTCTCCACTTGGAGCACACTCTAAGTCTACCCCACTACTCACACAGGGTAAAATGATGCCTGTCTATCATGGCTCAATATTTCAACAGATGTTTCAGCTACGAAAAGAAACTTTTTTCTGTGTGTAGGTGTGCACTAAAAGATACAGAAAAGAGTGCTTCTTCAGAGGTGGACCCTTACAGGAAAACTCTGTTCACACTACATCAAATTTGTGATTTAAGATGCTACAAATCCATCTTCTCAAGAACAGGATTCCCTCACAATTAGAGGTCCAGAGCATACAAACACTATAAATAACACTTCAGCTAAAAACACTGTCATAATGTATCAAGTCACATTGCTGCTGTAGCTAGAAAGGGGCTTCAAAGGAAAAAAACCCGATGTTATTGAGAATGGGATTTCTTGGAGCTTATTCTTGTGCAATATTAATTCCTAAATGCTTGTTTTTCCTGATAGCTGCAACAGCAAGTAATTTTTCTGCTGCTATGTAGGATTTTTAGGTCCTATTTCTAGCTTATTGAAATAAAACTACTGATAACATAAAACCTTAAATGTGAAACCAATACAGAGTGACCTAAGCCAGGATGACTCCACTGAGTTACCAAAATCCATATTCCAGTAAAACTTGCCCTGTATTTGTCATGGTCATGAAGAAGATAATAACAATTTGATCTAGAACTGTGGTACAGATCATGGAATGATAGAAAGGCCTAGGCTGAAAGGTACCCTAAAGGTTGTACAGTTCCAACTCCCCTGCCTTGGGCACGTTTCACTAGACCAGGTCAGAGTCCCACCCAACCTGGCCTTGAACACTTCCAGGGATGGGTCATCCACAATTTCTCTGGAAAACCTGTGCCAGTGCCTCACCACCTTTACAGTAAAAAATTTCATCCTAATATCTAATCCAAACCCACTCTCTTTCAGTTTCCATTCCAGCTTGTCTTGTAAATACCCTTGTAAACAATCCATCTTCATCTTTCTTGTGGGCTCCCTTCAGGTACTGTGAGGTCCCAAGGTCACCCTGAAGCCTTCTGTTCTAGAGCCCCAAACAATTCCAGCTCTCTCAGACTTTCCTTGGAGAAGAGGTGCTCCATCCCTCCAATCAAATTGCTCCAACAGATCAATGTCCTTCCTCTGCTGGAGACCCCAGAGCTGAATATATATATATATATTCCAGAGCTATAAAAGATTATTGCACTGCTTTAAGGAGAGAAGATATCTAGTTTACATGATCCGGTCTCTCCTACTGAAGAGAAGAGTATCCAGGAAGCCCCAAACTCTGACTACCCAAAATATAAAATTGCAGATCTCTGAGATGACTATACTAGAGGAGCCCTTGCTGATACTGAACTAATGGGTCATAGGTCTGTAAGCACTCTGCTACTTTCCAAAAGGTGATTTATCTCCTAGTTAAATTACAACTAGCTGGCTGGAAAATGGGCTGTGCTTGGTTACATTTATAAAAATGTTTATTGTCTACCAGGAACTTGGTCATAAAGTCAAATGGCATTATGCTTCTTGCCCTACACTGCCTTTTGTATCAAAAAGAACAATTGATATATCAAGGCCACCTTATGCAACCTGTCTTTTAAACAGTCAAAGATTAAAAACCAAAGGCTGATCCTGGACTAAAAAGCAACAAATAAAAGTAAATAGAATCAAGCCAGCCCCTCCAAAAAAAAAAAAAAAAAAAAAAAGCCAGCCCCCCAAAAAAAAAAAAAAAAAAAAACTGGAGCAAAGAACTAATGGATGTGTGGAGAAGTTTTATTTAATATTTTTAGAATACTTCATAAATAGTATTTTAAAGTTTTGAATTTTGAGGAAAGAAAATGCAAAAAATCTACACATTGCCAAGAGCAGAAACTGTAAAGGATACTTCATTCCTGCTGTACAAGTCTGAGCACAATTTTAGGTGAGGGTTAGTGTAAGAAAAAATCAGGTTGGAGTTTAGATATAATTGGTAGAAAGGTTGATTGGCAAATCAAGTTCCCATGGCAGGTGTGTTTGTATTAAAGCTTATTCATACTAAGATAATGGAAGAAGGGTTCTGCACTGAAGGTGTATTTACTGACCATATTTTCTGGTGCATTATGACTTCATTGCAACTTTCTATCTGAGGCTTGTGTTAGTTATCCCTAGCAGGTTAATGTAAAATTTTTTTTCCTATATTGTCATAATTTTCTGATAATTTTGCTTGAATACGGCTTTGATATTAGTTTTTATAATAATAAAAATGCAATTTCCTCTCTCACACAAAATTCATTATATAGTCTTTTTCCCACATGTCCACCTGTGTTCTGACCCCAGGTTTCACCTTTGTCCAGGAAACAAATCTTTATGCTGGTGGAGTTAAAAAAATGTTTTCAACACAATGACTCAACAGAAACTGCCTCATTCATGCATATTTTATACTCTGGGTAGAAGGATAACACTACAAAGCAGCTCAGCTTCTATAAAAAGAGTTTGAAGACCTAATTTTCCTGTTTGATAGTCCAGTTTTTGTGCCAGTAGAATTTCAGTAGCATACAACATGAGTGACACTGTGGTGAATCAGTCTCTGAGGTTATACACTCCGTGTGCAGATGCACTGCCTAGGAACTCTTCTATTTTCAAATCTTTATATAATCAGGTTACCTAAGACTGTCAGATGCAACATTTGTAATATTTCCAGTAGCCTATGCATGCACAAATAGCGAGAAAAAAGCTATAAAGCACCAATAGCAGTGATGCACTGCCTCAACCTTTTGAATATATGATGTTTTGCTAAGTGGATCTATTTTCCACAGGGTCTTAAACCATATAAAAGAACTAAGCATCCAGTAGAATCAGAGAACTAGATCTTCAATTAATGGGATTTATCTGTAAGAAGTAAAGCAGATTTTTTTTCCTCCTTTTGCAGCTGAAGGATAGTTTAAGCATTTAGCAAAAAAAAAAAAAAAAAAATTAATAGACTATCTTTCATCCCAATCCTGATGGTAATGGGCCAGAAGAGAATAGTTAATGTGCTTAGCTTTGTAAGAAGAAGAAACAGTCCCCTTTTTTAAAAGATATTAGTTTCACTCTTCCATTTACAAATATTTCATAGTAGAAACACTTATCATTATGCAAGGATTAGGAGTACTATATGTATACTATGATAAAAAATTAATTAGTAAGAAAGGCCTCTCTGCCTGCAGGCAAGAACTGATAGGAATCAGTGGCTGGCTCCTACCGATACCTTTCAGCTGATACTGATATTGTAAAAATGTTAAATATTTGTCTCTTGGCTCTGTTTTACCTCATTCAATTTGTCTATATTCTTTATTACATGGAAGACAATGTTTACAGAATTGGGATTTATTTTTTGTTTGTTTTAATTTGAGGTGTTTTCACTTTTTAAATGTCTGTCAGATGGAAGTGACTTACAGAGCAAAGACTGGTGAACAGTGCACTAGAGAAGACTTAGAAGCTAAAGAGAATGAGGTTTCTTCTCTTTTGAAATGCATAACGAGCACTGAAATTCTGATATCTCATTCTTGAGAAAAATTGCAATAGTCACCAGAAATGGTAGATATATGGTAGAGCAATCAAGTGAAGCCAAAAAGTGACAACCTTCTTCCCTGGAGTGAATCAAGGATAACAACTAGAAATTATAACAAGTTTTTGATGCCAGTTGTAGAATTCCAGGCATCACCTGGAAAGAAAACCTGACACAGAAAACAGGCAGGAGGACAGAAGGAAGGCAAGCATAGCCTAAGCTCTTGTAAAACTGAATTTGCTTACAGGGGCTTGCAGTCTATCCATCAGCCAAACACTCAATTGTGTATCTGAATGAGGCAAAAATCCATAGCCAAACATTTCACTGAAATGCCAAAACCAGCACTTACCTGAAATGTATATGCAGAGGTGTTTTTTTTTTTTCTAGTTGCATTCCAGAGCTGAAGTTCAGTTGTTCTTAAGTTTAGTGAATATATTGCCACAGAGACATGGTTATAGAGTAATATTTTTGAGGCAATCAAAAGAATGGTACCTCTATGAAGTTTCAAATGTGAAATTTAAGATACAGTGATTTTACCTGGCCTGAAAATGACAAGAAATTAAAAATACTTTCATCAATCAGGATTAAATACATATTGCATAATTATGAATGCTTGCCAACAGATAAATTATCCTGTGATGAAACACAGAATTTGAAGAGGTAAACCTTGCTATAGCATCAGAGTGGAAATATGTTTCAGACAGCATCTGGTCTTTGAATTGATTCAATCATGGGAAAAAAAAAACACTGGTTTTGTAAAAGCAATGACTTATCTCATCTGTGATAGAAAAAAATACTGCCACAATATTTAACATGATCTTGAATAAGAAGTTTTTAATTGTAACATGGTGAAGTAATTGCCATTAAACAGATGAGTTTATGTCACTGTCTAAGCAATTCTGACATAACTTGAAAAAACACAAGCATTTGGGAAACACAGGGTCAAAAAACCCTCGCTGCCTCAATTCTCATTGCAGCCCATTGCTCCCCCTTACTGCTATTAGCCTTTCATAATGTAAAACATTTCATTTCCAACAGATAATACTTTCAGTCGAAAGGTAATTTTTGAAGTCTATTACTTGCATTCTTAGTGAAGAGCACAATGTAGCATTTTGTTCTAATATGCTATTGAAATTGTTTGAGTAGACACACCATGGAATCAAATACCAAATGTCAAAATGGTTTCCATTAACTATGCACATTTGCACTGCTTCAGTTAATGGGCATGTTTTTGTTCTTCTCCTTCATCTTTGCATCTATAAGACGAAATGATTCAGTTAATGTAACTGAAAAGTACATTGAAAAGGTAGAGCAAATTACAAAAGCATCAAACCACAATTCCACCCACATACTTTATTTTATAATGAAGTTTAATAATGACTAAAATTGCCTTCAGATTTAAACATCAGTCATTTCTGCAATTGTGGTTAATGTGAAAAATCTCACCCACAGTAATGTTTTAGGAAAACATTGTAGAAATGTACATTATATTTTATACTGAAATGTCATAATGAAATCTTAACTAGATATCACTGAAATATATAGTATGTTAAAAGTAATTTACCACTATTGGCAGAACTGAAACGGGGACTGTGTCCCCATCAGCATGATAACAGGTAGGGAAAGTTCTTTTTATATTATAAAAGCTCTATTGTGCTTCAGCACCATTATGGTGAGAGAGTCTTTGAGACTATCTTTGATAGTAGGTATCATCTAAAATACTGCTATAACACCTAAATTACTTGTTTTGTACTGATAGTGTCATAAAATAGTGTTTTATGAGAGTGAGCATCAATGAGAACATTATTTCCTCAGAAGGACACAAAATGGATTAATCTTCATTTTGAAACAGAAATAAGATATTTTTGAATGGTTGCCTTTCCTAGCCCTGCCTTGCGAGGCTGCAATATGCCACCAAATCCTTACATCCTGAGTGCACCAAGTGTAGGAACAGGATCCCTGGGAAGGCCACTGGGCTGCTTCCAGCACCCAGGCGAGGGTTTCAGCAGCACCGACTGACTCCACAATTGTAGAAGTTCCTGCTGCAAAGAGCAAAACAGGGGAGGAGAAATGTTCTCACACAGCTCTGTGCCTTGTTCAGATAGGGCTAAGCATTGTCCTTCTCTGGCTGAATGAATTTTTAGACGTTGAAATTTAATTTGGGTCAAAGTTGGATTAACTGCCATGGAAACTGTATTTAAGCCTCTCTTAAAAGAAAAAAAAAAAAACCCTAGTCTCTGAATATTCAGGTTCTCTTAGTGAGTGAATGAATGAGCTCTCCTGATAATTAAATTTAAAGCCAACACTGCACAGCACCACTGTAAGGAGATGTGGGCGAGGAGAGGCAGTCCGGGCTCGGGGTTGTGAGGGAGGGAGAGAGAGCTGCTCCTGCCCTGGCAGCTGCCTGCCCCTGTTCTCTCACCCCTTCCTCACCCATTTACAAGTTAAAGCCTACACTTGTTGGGATTGGGGTTTCCTCCTCGAGGTTAAATTTTCTGGCAATGGTCACCAGATGGCAGTATGATATCATCAACCCCTCTCCCCCACGCACCCCTCAAATCACAACGAGAAAGAAGGGGTTCAAATGGTCCATGGCATCCTATATAAAGATTCAGATACAGTTAGTCTCACAGCTGAGCTAGAGGAGAGTCAAGTTTTTTTCCAAGAGTGAGAAAATGCTGCTTCCCCTAAATGTGATGGTCAATGTGCTGCTAAATATCAGAAAGAAACTAAATAATTCATTCTACTTTGATTTATTTACAATATATATTTCTTCTGCAGAACATAACTTTCTATAGAGCTCTAAGCACCTGAATTTTGGATGACCTATGGAACCAAACACTCAATTATCTTGTCAGCTGTCTGCTCAGACTCAGTCCCAATGCTCTCCAAGTTCAAGTTTCTTATAATGGACTTTTTTCTTTTCCAGTAGGTTGGATGGTTAACTTCCTCAATAAATTAAAATATACGTGGTTCAGATGCATGTAAAAACTATGTGAGTCATACACAGAGTCTGAGATGATGATGCAGTATTCTCTGGGGCCTCGTTGCAACACAAAAATATGTGGTCTCCCCTTTTAGACACATGGACACAACCTCCAGTTATTTTGTAAACCCTCCATTTCTGCCTCTGCCTCAGTGCAGTTGCTAAAGTCTGTAAGAAAAAAAATAAAAAAAAGAAAAAAGAGTTCTTTCTTTATGTGACAAACATCAGATTTAAAGCCCTCTGTTTATTCAATTGAATGTCAGTTTTAATGGAAATGTCTGGGACTGCAAAAGCAAAGTAAAAAGACAAGCAGTCAGATGGCCTGCAATTCTCCTTATGTGATTCCTCCAACACCATCACTATGGAGATATAAGTGGATCATCTGCTGCCAGCGATATTGGACCATCAATACTGAAGCTGATGCTTCTGTTCTGTGGGTCTATGGGTTTTTTTCAGGCCAGACAATGATCAAAAAATTACAAGACCATAATTTCCAACCCACCATGCATTGTATGCTTCCTTAAACCCTGTGGGCAAAAGTTGCAAAGATGGGCAGGCATTACCTAAATTATGTGCAACATTTTGGTATGTGAATCCTGTCCTTTAAGATATTGTTTTTCCCTCTGCAGAGAAGAATGTGACATGATGCTCTCTAATTATCTGGATTAATTCTCCAAGCTATGGCCTAGTTCTGTTAAGTCACACCCACAAGGTTTTGTCTGTACACAGGCACAGAAAATAAGACACTGCTAGTTACTCAGTCCTCACTGTATACTGAAAAAATTCCTTGACACTGCAATCTATGGGTCACAGCTATTGTGCTCAGGTCACTGGTTTTGTATACTGCTATAATAACTAAAAATACTCTATTCAGGGCTTAGCACCACATGATGAAAACTGGTCTGGGATGCTATCAGCTCGTCCTGCTCCCCCCAGGGAGTTTGTGTCAGTTAGAAAGGTGTTATTCCATAAAAGAAAAGGAAGTAATTTGTTTTTTCTAAGAAGTTTAAAGGTCAAAATGGAAAATTCAAATGCAAAACCTCTTATCACCTTCCCCTTACTAGATGCAAACTAGTGGTAGGTATAGGAGAGAGAAGAAATAATAATGAGTGAAAGTAAAATCCTTTGCAGGGGGAGGTACCTCAGGTGCCAGTTACTGAACTACGGGACAGACCAACATTCAGATATGCTATACACTCTACACAAAAAAAAAAAATTCCAAAACTAGGTCTCCTTTTCCATAGTATGTTTTGAGCAATGTCTAATCTATTAGATATTACTAATAAGAGACTGATATTTGCCCATATCTAAGTCAGTATCACAACATAGCTGATATCATCACATTATAAATAGGGTAAAATTGATTGCCGCTAATGCCCCTGAGTCAAACCATTTATTATTTACTTATTGAGCAGATCTATACAGAGCAAGAAACTTGTCTTTGCCCCGAGGAGCTTGGTATATGTTCAGCTGAAAAAGCAAGTAGCAGATCTAGGCATTTTTAAAACCTATTCCCTGCTACAACATGAAACAATTAAGCAAAGCTGGACTCAAGCTAAAACTACTCCTGTCTTACTTTTTTGATGCAGTGATGCTTAGCAATCTTTGTGGGTTTGTTTGGGTTCTTTTTCTCTGGTGTACTTATTGGAGCTTTACCTTCTTTTCTTCAAAGCGGAGTAAAAAAGACAGAAAAAGAGAGACAAGTGTAGCAGGATTTTTCTCTTCGATCCTGACCAACAGCTGAAATGTGACTGCACATTTACATTGGAATTATCTGGTCTGTTTCTTCAGTGGACGAGTAACAGCTTTGGTAGATGGGGCTGGAGATGGGTGTTTTAAGAGGGACATGAGCAAAGAAAACGCAATATTTTATTGCATGAATCTGGAGAACCACTTTACTAGTGATCAATATAAATAAAAATGCATGAAAGGGAGAAGAATAAAAATGTGTATATACACCTAAATGTGAAGATGGAGTGAAGCAGAGAACTGGTGACACAGGGACATAGTACTTCAGCAGAGAAAAAGACCTACACCTTCTGCAATGAATGGGAGCAGTGGGAAGCATGTGGAGAGGAGCATGGCTTCATGATGGAGAGTAGATGAATCATAAAAAAATTCCCCTCTTACTTTTCATTATATCTATTTGGTTGCATTAGGTCTTTGTGCTGATAGTTGTGCTATTAGCAAATCTGTGGAACCTCTGTCCCCCCATATGTTTAGAGAAGATCCACAGAGCACTTTTATGGTTTTGAAATATATTTGCCAACACATATTTTTGCAGTGGTTTGTAAATGTAGCTCAGCATGAGTAGCTGGAATCCTTTTGTATCTAAGGGTAGTCCCTTGCAAAGGTGAGTAGAAAGTTCTCATCTAACACACCACATATGCAGACACAATCCTTGTTTTGCAGCCCAGGCAGACTTTACACTCCTGGGTGCTTCTTAGACTCCAAAGACTGGGAATGGAAATCAGTTGAAGTGCAGAAAGGGATCTATTTTAAACATATGTCAATCAATCCCATTTGCTGTTTGGAGTCTGCACATGGATTTTTCATGTTATTTCTTAGCTGTTAAAGTTGGTGCCAGAGTGAATGCATTTGTTTTTCTAACACAATGTTCTATATGCGTGAAAGAGGACTTCAAAAGTGGAACAAAGCTCCTGCTGTCAGAACAAAATCATAACTCTGTTGAGGACATAGAAGAGAATAACAAAGATACCATTGTTAGCCCTCTATATCAAATGAAAATCAAATTTGAAGAGTTCAAAGCCTTCAAACCATCCCATTATTCTATTTTTAAAAGGAAATTAGATGATATCTGCAAAGGTAAAGGTTTTGCTTTTTTTTTTTTTCCTGGGTTTGTCCTGACTCATTCACAGCAAATGAAGCCCATGCACACATGAACAATCAAAAAAAACCCTGAAACAGACCAAAAAAAAAAAAAAAAAGGGAAAAAAAACCCCACCAAAAATAAAAAAAAAAAAAAAGACACAAAAAAAAAAATTTAAGAAAACTACAGTGTGGAATATGTTGTGGAATGTGACTCTTCATTTTAGCTTGCATGGTCAGGTGAAATATTCAAAATCTAGTGGCATCGAACACACTAAGCAAATATTTTCCTTCTGGGTTTGGGTGCTGGTTATTGTAAAAATAATATTTGAAATATTAGAATAATGAAAAATCTGACAGGATGTATCATGTGCCAAATGAACATTAAAGAAAGACTAATAGGCGAGAAAATATGCTCCAGTCTTCTTTAATGTGACCTAATTACTTTGCCATAACATCACATATGCAATTTAAAAGAACTGTAAATTTAAAGGATGCTGACACTTCGGGTTTTTCTTTTTTTTTTTTTGCTTTTCCAGAACCCTTCAATACATCTGTATTTTTGTCTACAATTTGCCTTTGATTCTCATGTCTCTGGAGCAATTCTCCTAACAGACAAGTTTTATTTATGACTGGCAAAAGAAGTTTTTCTCTCAAGTTAGTTTAAAATGCCACTAATGATACATTAAAGATTCTTCACTAGTAAGAAATTTGACAGGAGATATTAAGAGATATCATTGTCATATGGCTACAGCAGCATTCATATCCACTCCTGGACAACTGTGGTAGGTGTTTTAAGAAGAGCATCTGCTAAGTATACCTCTACATCAACATCTGAAGATCATTAAAAAAATATATACAGAACAGGACAGCTGACTCAGGGTGTGTAAGCCTGTCTGGTTAAAGAGAAAATGTTATAAGTGCTATTTTTTTGTGTAAAGTTGGCTATTGAAATAGTTGTTATGTTCCTTGCTCTTTCTACTCTTGTCCATCCAGTGCAGGAATTTGGTTGAACATAATCATAAAGTAGAGAAAAAGCCTTGGAGTATTGGGGGAGGGATAAAAAACAAATTACACCTGTGTAGGGCAGTCAAAAAATATCACTAATGGGCATCCTTACAATACAGATTTTGTGAAATGGTGGCAATACTCCTATCATTTGTGATTTCCTGAAGAATGGACACCTATTTATAAATGAATGGCTCTGTAATAACTCAGTGACACCTTCATAAATCTCACCAATGTAGAGCAGTGTGTGACACATCTGATGAGAAATGTGTTTACTCCTTTTGGATTAAAAATAGAAAAACACAATAGAACAAGTTCATTGGCAGGTTCAGGTGGCCACTTAGTGTATAATAGAATCAAGAAATGAAAGTGCCCTGTGGCACAGAGAAAAACACCGCTAGCACCCCTTTTTAGAGGACATGAACAAGCATGTTACTGTGGCTTGAGTTGTTTTTTTTAATTTATTTTCAGCATTTAAATACTAGCAAATGTAACTATTTACCATCAGCTAAATATTTATTCACTTCTTCTGCTTGTTATTTCTTCATTAGCAAGGTTTTTCCTGCTGTGCAGTGGAATATGCGAGTAACTTTGCAAATGTCAGAAGCACTCAATTTGGATCAACTGGAGGAAGTGATAACAAGACTCATAATCAAGTGGAAGTACAATAGTGGCACATTTCAAGCTGAGAAATAATATATCGATTCAGAAGGCCCTTTCTCAAGGGATAATACCTCCATTTGTTCTTATTTTGAGGTTTGTTTTTATTCCCTATCTCAATGGAACAATATATTTTTCTTCTAGCATCTTATTTGGAGGCAGCAATTTAAATTACATTAGAGCACTAATTGTTGTTTTATAAAACAAATGTTGTATTTCAATAAAAATAAACTTAAGCTAATGTAGGGTTTCAAAGCTTTGGATTCAATCCTAACTTACACTTCTTACCTGTCTATGTTGTAGAGGCAGGGAGTTTCAACAACACAGTGAAAAGTATTGCATATCCTGTTTAACAAGAGCACTGCTGAAATTTATTCTTGCAGCAAGGCAGGATTACAGAAACAAGATAAATAGAGGTCTTATGAAAATTGAGCTTTTAAATTTGAAAATGAACTTCTTTTATCCCATAATATAATCTATAAAATTGTTGCAACTGCATAATTTAGTATGAAATTCTAGAATATTTTCCTTTTGTTGGCCGAATTTCTGGATTTTTAGTCTGTGGCAACAATAAAATGTCCTTAGAGTCATTTCATTGATACTGCTTACTGTTCTCTCTACATCCTTTTATAGTGCAATGACAGGTTAATATTAAAGTTCCATTATTTTTCAAAGATATTGCAGTAGAATATTGTCTCAAAGTTACAACTCAGAGGTCTTTCTCCATTTCCTGTTTGCTAATCAGTCTGCAGCTTCTGAGTCATTCTTTTATTTAAAACTGAAATAAATTAGGTGTATCCTATTGTTCTTTCTCAATGGGTAAAAAAACCTTGCATAAATTTTATTAAACATAATGGTCTTTATCCAGTAGGCATTTTACAGAGCTCTGCAGGTTTCAGCATGATTATTCAAGTGATTAGAGGCTATGAGATTGGGTGTCTCTTTGGCTGATGTATATTTTTATGTTCTTTGACCAAAGAGATATTTTAACATAATTTCCACTCAAAAACCTTCATTATGGGATAAATCAATGCCCTTGGCTTTAGGTGCCTGGTATATGCCACAAAGCTGAGTATGTCTCCTGAGATCTGACAAAGGGGCACGAATAGGATCCGTTGAGCAAAAGTTTGGCACAGCAAGGTCAGGTTTAGATTCTGAGTCACCCTTTAAGAGGAAGGCTTTCCTTTTTCCTAGTTTGACAGCCAGCTTAGACACTTGAGTTGTGGGGGGAAATATTCATTTCAGTATAGCACTAAATATTGGTATTTAGCCACTGTAAATTGGTATTGTTTTCTTGAAATCAGTGATGCCATGCTAACTTAAACAGATGAAGAGTTGGCTTTAAAAGCTTCCCCTGCACACATACATCTGTATATGGCTGAGCCTTCCAATCATCACTTCCCTTTAGAGTAAAGGATATTCATGGATGTCCTGTCATATGCGGTTATCAAGTCAAAGAAAAATGTTTTATTTGTCTTGAATTGGGCCATCTACAGCAAAATATCTGTCTACAGACAAACCAAAAGATAAGTCTTAGACATCTAACTATATCTCAATCTCTTCTCCTGTGCCATCCTGAAATGGGAACATGCCCAAATCAGACAGAGAGAGGACCTGGACCTTTGAATGCACTCCTGCCTCTATTGCCTGGCCCATGACACCATTCTTTCTCAGGTAGAATCCACATCCTAATCTGCACCGTGCTTTCATTGGCTTTTTCCTTGCCGGAGAAATCACTCAGACCAGTGATTTAGCAGGATTTGAAAAGGATCATGCATTTATACTGGCAGTAAGTGTGCTTTAAATTCAGTTAAACAGGATTTGTTTTAAGTTAGGAAGGGATATAAACCTTACTGTTTCTGAGATCCGCAAATTTGTAGCTGCTGGAGCTAGAAAAAGCTCTTTTCTTGTGAACAGAGATGCTGCACCCATGCCATATAGGCAGCTCTGTGCCTTCCTGCAGGTGCTGATACCTACTGAGAGCAATACCAAGAGTTCAGTGAAGTAACTTGGTTCAGATGTTGCCTCAGAGAACAGCTAACAGGCAAACAGCACAGCCCATCAGCTTTGGGCAGTATTCAGTGCAAGTCACAAGAGGCAAGAACACAGGGACCAAACCTCTGTGCACAGCCTGCATAGCTGAAGCCCTTCACCACACACAAATTTCAAAGAAAATTCCACATATCTGTTCCTGACCTGCAAGCAGTTCCTTCTGATTGCTTCCCTGACTCTACATACAGACTATTATGTTAACATTAACCTGGATGTATGATCTTCAGCATGGATAGAGGATAAAAGTAATGTTTCATGCCCCTAACATTTATCTTCCAGATGTTTGTGATACAAAGTAGCTAGCTACCACATAAAAGATGACTAGAGAAAGAAATAATAGATTGCAGCTATTAATTTAAGGGGAAAAAATACATACAATACATAAAAATTCATACTGACAAGCTCATTAACAGTCTTCTACAGGTATAAACCACTTTCCTCTAGGACTGCCATCTGAAGTACAGAACAATATGGATTTTATTTTTTTATGCTTCCTGAGAAACTGAAGAAGTGTTGAGAATACAATTTCCTTCAGACCAACATCACATGAAAGGAATAAAGGCAGCAGATGACCACTCTTCTCATCCCATCTTGGAGCTGAAGAACTTTTTTTAATTTTTCTGTCCTAACCTCTTCTTCTTGAAAAATAGAATCTTCTATGATGTCATAGAAGAAAACCAATTTCTTGAGGAGAATAGTGAACTAAAAGCAGATTTTGTGGTTCTACTCTGGGATATTGTGACTGTTTTAGTACCTGTCATTTTCTTTAAAAATTACAAATAACATTATTCATACTCTACCTGTTGATACAGAGTATGTGCCTCTGCTGCCCATGACACCAACAATGAAAGTATGGTCTAGAAATATTAAAAATTCCTAGAAAACAATATTCTCACCACTTTGGTATAATAGAAAGTGAATTATTTTCAAGATAAGTAGTCTGGTTCTTCAGTCTTGCTTTTATCACTTTTTCTGTATGCTGTCATGGCATGGTCACACTCTGCTAAATATAGACCTTATATGAAGGGGAAAAGCAAGCTTTCTGTTTTCACTGATCTGCAATAACCCATCCACCATTGAACTCTCCATTTCCTTTGAATGTGATGACATAATTATGCATAAATCTAGCACTACTCTGGACAGGCTAAACCATAAAATGTGAATGTTCCTAATATTGCCTCAGAATAAGTTTACTTTCAATTCATATAAAAATGTTATACTGAAAGTGTCAGTTGGATATTTGTATAGATATAGATAAAATTTCTAACAATCAGTTCTGATATAAAGCTCATGGTTTAAATTACACACAGATCACACATGTAAAAAGCAGGCCTTCAATGCAAGCTCTCAGTAGGTAGGAAATGTCAAAATTAGGATTGCTATTGTATGGCTGTGTGCATATATTTTTATTATTGTCTTTTACTGCTGTCTTCAATTACAAAATAATTCCTCACATGCAACCTACCTCATTCCACATGCAAAATTGTCTTAATAATAATTTAGTCAATTCTAGGTTTGTTTTTCCCTTTCATTTTGCAACATCTGGCCATATCTGTTGCTAAAACATAGATTTAAAGTGAGAAGAATACATTTTTCTTTTCAGCAACACTCATTATATCCACAACTGAATGATACATAAACATTAATTAATTATTTTCATCAGTCTTTTATGAGCTGAAGAGTGACATGAACGTTATGCAGTAACCAGAATTGTAAACATATATGTGAAAAAAATCTTTCCAGTGATTAGCAAGCTGAATTTGAGACAGAAGAAAATCAGACCTCTCACAGCATTTAACACCATATAGCAGCTTACATGATCTTATTGACTTTAGCTGAAATTGCAAGTTCATAGTACTTTCTTTAATCAGATTCCCTGATAGTATAGCAAAAATTTGTGATGAGCTGTAAAAACTCTGATTTGATGTGACTTCCTAATGTTTTTGGCTGTATGTCCTCTTGGCTGGGAGCCTGAAGTCCACCAAACTGACTGGAGTTAAGTCCTTCTTTAAGAAGAGATCCCAAAGAGGGAGCAGAGTATGGAAAACCTGTCTCCAGCTAACACCCACAGGTTGGCTACAATTACAGTGCTGATGCAGTTCAAAGGCAGGAAGTTTGTGGATATCTGCCTGCAAGACATCCTTGGCACACAAGCTAAGGTACAATAGGAGATGGTTCTGCAGGCTGCATTCAAGGGATTTTGACTACATTTGATCTGCTATTTTCTTGAGGTTCCCTGTGACAGTCACCAGACAACTGCAACTGCTGAAAATATGTTCTGCCAGGGCTGCCAGGAATGGGAGAGCATTGCAGGAGATGAAAAGGGCAAAACAATAATAATAAATAGCAATAAATACTTATGTCACAATACATATTCAAAAAGGAATTTTCAATAAGAGTTGCATAGAGAATTTTAATTTTCCGGTTTTCTCATTTCTGACTGTTGAATGCAAATGTAGGCAGAAGGGGTGCATTGAAGGTGAGCCCAGACTCACACTCCTTTGAGCAGTGAGTAGAGTGAGCCAGCCTCCAGCAAGAATTGACTGACTTATTCTGGAGGTTAGAGCTCAACATATGTGGTGGCCAGCAGTGGATCTAAGCCTGTCTGAACTTCTGAGGTCCCCTTCTAAAATTGCTTTAAAATCCATAGCTTCTTTTGCATGAGAAGTACACCTTCTGTGTCTTTCAAAGTCCTCTCACAATTTCATTTAGTGGTGTTACTTGCACTGTCAGTTGTTTGCTATTGATCATCTCCATTCTACAAATATCAGTTGTGCTGTAACTTTTTGTTTATTTGTTTGTTTGTTTGTTTTGCTTTCTAGCTACGCAAAAGACAATCCACATCTCTGCTTATTTTTGTTGTATTTGTCTGGGCTTTGGTAATTCTATTATACCTTTTACTTTTGCTGAGGCATTCCTAGAACCTCGTGTTCTTAAATTTAGAATAATGAAATCTTGAAATATTAATAGCTGATTACACTGGGACATGATTATGTACTCTGTTGTGCTCCTAATTATTTTCCTAATTATTCTTCAGATTCTAGCTATATTTATAGAAACTGCTGAATTCTAAGCTGTTGTTTTGAAGAGCAGTTTGCAGCTACAAAATCTCTTTCCAGAATGGTAGTAATTACACTGATGACCATCCTTTACTAATACTTGTAGTTTATTCCTTTTCCTAGGCTTTAAATTTCACTTCTTAACATATAATTTCATCTAACTGTTTATCAGCAACTTGTAAGTTTGAGCTCCTTGACAACTTCTCACAATCAGCTTTAGAGTATCCCAAACAATTCTGGATCTTTTTCAGATTTTTCTCTCCTTATCATTCAAGCCATATCCATTTATGAATATGTGGAATGGCACATTTTTCACATGTAGAATATGTTTAAACTCCTTTCTCTCTGAAAACCAGCTACCCACTCCTACCATCTGTTTCTTATACTTTCACCTGAACCATATGCTCAGTGGCTCCTCTGAAGATGACTGATACATGAGTCATGACTTCTCCTTGCAAAGGCTAGGTTGGTTTTTCCTAGTATATCATGTTTTTCTCTTTTATTATTCAGTCTGTGAAATTGAATATTCCTACAGATTTACTCTTACATGAATGTAATTTATTGGTTTGCAGTTGTCTGAGTTAATCTAGAAATTCTTTTAAAATTTTGGTGAGATGTATGCCACTTTCCATTCTTCAGGTAACACAAGTTATTTAAATGACAGACTATTATTCACAGATAATAGTTTAGTAGCTGTTTATTTCTGTTGCTTAAGAATTCCTGATGGAAGCAGTCCTGTAGGCTTAGGTTCTGGTAAAGTATAGCATTGAAGAAGGAATCTCACTGGCCTCTTCTGCAATAAACGTTGACACACAGAATTAATTTTAAGGGTATTTTTCTCCAATAGCCTCACCTTAGTGAATGCCCCTTTTATAATTTGATTAACTGTTGGACCCACATATTTTACAGAAGACATTTCCTTCACAATTTAGGAGGAAAATTTTTTTTAATATTTTTACCCTATTAGCCTTTCTCATGTGTGTTTTTACATGTGACCTCTTGAGTGTTTTTAAAAGAAGAAAATGGAAGAAATTCTTTCCTGTGAGAAAGGTGGAGAAGAACTGTGGAGATTTTAGCAGAGAGCAGATAGCAGCAAAGTACTTCTTGCAGGTCAGGTTTGGAACCCTGAGATAAGTTTGCCATTACTTTGTCATTTTTACCAGCAGCAGAACAATAGTAAGACTCAGGACACTTGTGTTCACCCATGTGCAAATTGAGCAAAGCCTTTTTTATTGTCGTTCCTCCCTTCTTTGACCTCCTCTTTGTCTTGACTTTGATCCATATATCAGCTCATTTGAAAGGTTTTGGTTGGTTTTTCCAAGAGTTGCAACCTGAAGTCAGCACTGAATCTATAAAATATCAGCCCAGACAAGTTGGCAAATTTATCAGTCAGTGAAAACAGATCTTTATAATTGAAAGCATGAAAGTAGCATAAGAGACAACATGACCTCTTCTGCCTAAAATGGCTACTGCTAAAGAAAATCACTTTCAGCAATGAGCATGAATAAGGGAGAACCACTGGGTGTCAATGACACTATAGCTTCCAAACTGTAAATGAAACAAAATATAAATTATTTCATACAAACAAAAACACATGACAAAATTCAACATCCTCGTACCATTACTCCACGAGCATTTTCTGGAATAGTTGTTCTTTTATAAAAGGTTTATATAACTTAATTTCTGCCACTCTGTCTCCCTCTTGCAGAGCTTTACAGGATCTTCACACAGGAAATCACTCCCCAACAACCTTTTCATACAAATGCTGTGCTGTGTGCAACAAACTATTGCCATGGACATTTGGGAAAGGACTGGTGCTTTCAGAGACCTAACTTTCAGGGAGGTCTTCTGCAAAACCGTGAAACTAATCCGAACCTTACACTTAGTTCAGGTTTCATTCTCTGACCTTGCATCACAGATCCTATGAATAAAACATTGTCCTTTCAGTGCAGTCTCAATAACTGGACATTTTCTGGGTCTATGGATTTGTACAATGAGATATCTACTCCAATCTGTGTACATAATGCTCCAATGCCTGCCAGGAATGGCTGCAATATTGACGCCTTTCAATGTAGATCACATCATTCACAGAGCAGAGTTCAATAAAATGATACTGTAGTTAACAAGTTTTATAACACAAAGTTACTTTAAAACATGGAACTAATCAGAAGGAAGCCTGTTTATGCGTGTCACAGTTACATTGAATTGTCAATAAATAAACAAAGATTTGCTTCACCTATTGTCATGTAGATCAAGTAAGTCATTAAACTAAACTAATGAAGCTTAATATATTTGACAGGCAGTTTTTATGGAGCGCTTTCTTAATGATATGTTTGCTTTTCTTTATAACACCGAGAGACTATTATCTAGAAAGCAGCACATTATTGCCCAAAAGCCTTGAATCCACTGCTTCTCTCTTTATCCCTGGCTCACATTGTGTAGCATTTACACTTACATTTTCACAGAGCTCTCCTCGATCAATAGCATTACTCAGAAATGAATAAAAAATCCAGATAAGAAATGCAACAGGAAAATAATGTGTCCATTGCTTGCTCTTTAGTCATTTATGTCATTAGATAGCTAGTGAGTTAAGAATTTTGAACTGTCCTGGGACACAAAAATTAAGGCTAAATTCAAACAGTTTCACAATGCATGTTCTTTTGAAATTTTTTAACTTTTGTTATGAGGTGCACAGAATTAAACCCATTAAGAATGTTTCAGAGTAAGTGAACTCATATATCTTCTTGCTAATTTCCAGAAATAAAGCTACTGAATTATTTTCATGGATTTGCAAATTTGATGTTACAGAACAGAAAAATTAATGGCAATCTGGTTTCCATTTTCATCTGAAAATGGTAAGAAATAATGCAGGAAGGCCAACTATTAACAGATCAGCTGCATTTGCTATTGTACAAGCTGCTCACACATAAACACCTAGAGCCAATTTAGATGCCACAGGGCACGAGACACACATCCAGGACCAGCAGCTGTGACACTGCTCTGAAGACAGACCAACACTTGCACAGTATCTGGAAACCAGATCACATCTCCTAGAGCATCTCAGATGGCACTAGGTGTTCCTGTTTTGGCTCCTGAATCAAGCACAGGATGTTTTCTGCATTCCTGTGCTTGAGTGAGGGTTCTTCCAGAGGATGATACTTAATTTTGACTGGAAAGGAACAAAATCTTCCTTAATAATTTTCATATTTCTCTTGGTAACCTGTATTATAAACTACCTCATTGTTAGAAAAGTACTTCTGTATTTCTACTTGTTTTAAATCTTAGTCATTATATTTTGCAGGGTTTTGCCAGAGTAAATACCCTGATTGTCTTTCTCTTCCCCTGAAAATACAGAAATACTTGAATGTTTAATACTCACATGACTGCAGGACCACTTAATGTCATTTTATTCAAAAGAAAATATCTGGTTTTGGACAAAATGTTCTTTTCACACAGAATTTGTTTGGATTGATGTTATGAGTTCCATTGATCCAGGCTGAACCAAAGTGATGTGACCATTTGTAGAATACATATGTGTTAATATATATATCTCCCATTTTTTCTAGTAAGTTCTTGTCTAGTTTTAACCTTTAATTCAGTTTTGAGTATTCATTTTAGAGCAAGTACTTGACACCTTCTGAGTCACTGTTTCTGGTGAGCTCTGATGTAACTATGCTCTGGTGATGGTTGGTTGCTAACTTTGAAGAGTTCTGTACTCAGATGACAACAGAAAACTGAAGTATGAAATTTCTTGGTGAAATTTTTTTAATTAAAAAACAAAACCAAAAAAAGTACAGTGTAAAACTCCCAAATGTAAACTCTCCAAGTGATTGGAAACCAATAGACTGCCACATACAATATGATTAGACTAAAAAGACTGAGACCTGAAATGATGATGGTAACTCAGATCAAAACCAAAACTTCTGTGGGTGACAAAATTCTGCATTAATGACAATGTTCAGGAGTTTGATGACTTTCCATCTGTGAAACTTTCCTGCATACTCTGTGTGTGTGCACATCTGTATAAGTTACCCAACTGAGATTAACTCTTTACTTTGTTGATATAATTAAGGTTACTAGAAAAAATTGATTTCTACAGTCAAGTGAATGGGGGACGTAAAAACAGGAGAGAGGTTCAGCATCTGGTTTAACAGCTAGGGCAATTCTTTTCTATATCTAGACAGGCAGACTACGGTCTTCTAAAATGACTCCAAATAGCATCAGACATGGCATTAAAAGACACAGATTTAAAAGAGTCATTCCACAGGCGAAGGAGATAGTCACAGACTCAATGTTTTGAGATGATCATAGGAGTCTCTTGCTCCCATAGAGCCCAGAAGGAAACAGGCTAAGTGAAATAAAACCAGGAAAAATTTAAGTGAAAAAAATTTAAATTAGATATTTCACTCCTAGCTTTCAAATCAAGACTATCTAATGGGTTCATGTGGGTTTGGAACTTCCAGGAGAGCACAACTAAAAAGTAATCAATTCAGAACCTTCCTTTTTAATGACTGTATAATCACATCTCTGAACGTTGCTGATGTAACCAAACAATTGCTCTGATATCAGTGGCATTCTGATTTAAGACATCAATATGTGGCTTCTTAAGAAGCCAAAAGATGGAAGGAAATATTTTGTATATTACCTGAAGTAAAGTTTCAAAGAGACCAGCACAGATTTCTTTTCCATCAGAACAATTTTCTGATAGATCATGCAGTTTTTGTAAATTGATATGCTTCATGGGGCTGTTTCAATTAGGTTTTATATCTTCCAACCCCATTGAGAATCGCTGAGATTGCTTTGCCCAGATTAAAATATTTCACTGAACTAAGGAACCTAAAACATTTTCTTTCAAAAACTTATTGTAATTGGCCCGATTTCTTTGTTACATTAAGAGTTTCTTGTGCCTGAGAACTGGCCTCTGCAGAACTACTCTTTTCCAAAAGCCAGGTCGACAAAGCTGACAACAATGGGCAAAAGCTGAGTGCATCATGCAAAAATCTAGTACCTCTGCAAACCTGAGACTTTATGGTCAGCTTGAAATTTTGACCATGGATGACTTTCAAGGACTTAAGTCACTGTGTGACAAAGTGTGAAGTATTCAGTTAGAATCGAGTGTGGGTGAATCCCATCTTCGTGTGCTAGGGTGTTAAGGCTTTAGTGCCATGAGTAACAGCCCTCTTTCAGACTGATGTAAATATGATGGTAGTCAAACACAGAATATCACAGATTTTCAGGCCTGAAGCAAGAGCTCAAAAGAGGCTGTTCTATACACTGAAAATGTGTTATTACAGGAATTAGATGATATCCAAGGATCGTTGTTCAGTACTAATTATTCATGAAATATCACTTCCCAGATGCTAATCCTGTACATTTACCATTGTTAAGAAAACAACCATTATGAAAACTCCCTGCCCTTCAAATTATCCTCGAAAATATTTTAAAATTTCTCTTCCTAATTTGGACCACAGGGAATCCTTTACATTGGATTCTTAGCTCCTATGAAAAGAAACAAAATATTATTTATCAAGTCTCTTTCACTAAGTAGAGAATATTCTTCAGAACTACTATAGGACTAATTCAGAGTAACTGAGATTTTCATTTAGTATAAGCCATCTGAACACATTATCCTAACTTAAAACGGTACTGTGAATCTCTACAGCCAATCTGGCTGAGGTTTGTTCTCATTTGTAAATATTTGCCACTGATGTCATGCAAACTGTTGTCAAATTCCCTTATGTATAAATATAAATATTGGTAGATTTTAAGTATAAATGTTATCTAATAGGTACTAAAGAAAACAAACTCTGGATAGAAAGTGTATCTTTACAATAAGAGGGTTTCTTTATTTTCTGTGATTAAAAAAGAATCTGTTCTGTTTACTATATAGCCATTTACATTCTGGCTTAGGATTTTCAAGAAGAATAAAAGTCTGTTTCCATTAGCACTAAAAGCATAGAGAGACTTTCACCCTAGAAACGTCAGGCACCATTACTTTCTGTAGAGTCTGAAAGCACTGCATCTGTTGTTGTCAGAAATGGGCAACATGTCTATCCAGAGAAGAGCAGTGAAGCCTGTGAAAAGAATTTGTAGAAAGCCAGGCAACATGTTTATAGATGGCAAGTATCAGTGGCAAGTATCAGTGGTAAGAAAAATACCAAATTTTTCTTCCTTAAGGAAGAAACACATGATTAAAGAAGCTACTTGTGTTATTAGTTTTGTAGGAAGGAAGAGTAAATGCTTTGTATGGTTGAGGCAATGTGATTTCCAAAGTTTGCAGCACACTTCAGTTACAGTAGGTGAACACAATATTGGCATGTGGTACTGGACTTCAAGAAGCACTTCAAATAACCAGTGATGACTTGAGATAATTCTTTTTTGTTATTGCTATATACACCAAAAAGCAAATTTTTCAGAAAGATATTATGCTTAAGAAGCAAATGCTAAATTTGATTGTTCATGAGAAAGTACCAAATGAAAATTCCAGAATTATTAGAATGCAAAAATTAACTATATTTGCTTTTTTAATATTTACACAATTCTCATTCATGTAAAAGACTCATCTTAACTTGGATAGAGATACTAACATATTTAAGGCTTTGTAAAAGCAGTTTATATTAATTTTCTCAATAGACAGATGCTGCACATAAATGAAGTTTTATCGAACTCATGTCTCATAATAGGCCAACGTGGACTTAACATGTAAAAAATTATATGGCCTGGTAGCACATATCCTTAGACCTGCCCAGATATTTAAACAGGTTTTAAAACACAGTATGTATCAATATAATAGCATTTTTATTCTCATTTTTTGAGGGTTAAAAAAACCCCAGATGTACATGGAAGGGCTTTTATTTTTTTACAGCTATTATTGTTGCTATTATTATTACTAACATTAAATTCTTTTATTCAGCAGGTTAAAATGGCAGCAATTTTAGATATAAAACCATATCTGTTCCAAGTACATCTGATGACAGTAATTGCTGTCATGGTCATGAGTCATATCAAAAATGAATTTTTTTCAAAACTGTGAAATTCATTCTCTTTAACTGAATTACAGGCACTTCATTTTAAATATAGACTTACTTGGAAAATTCTTGTAATGCAGCTCTGACTACCCACTCAATAGTTTTTATTAGTTTTGTGTTTAAAATAAACATAGTGAAATGAAATTCAGAAATCAGTAAAATGAAAGGGTAATGCTGAAAGACAAGACTCCCCTGAGAGTTCAAATAAAGATTTAACCTACTCTTTTTTCTTAGTCATTAAAGAGAGTATGGTACAGCGCACAAGACCACAGCACTGGTGATCCAGTGTGAAGGACTCTCTGGATTGTGCCAGGAACATTCCTTGACAATTGCATGAACCCTTAGCATCACTTTATAGCCTCTTGGGGAAAGAGAATATGAATATAGAAACATTGAGTTTCATGGGTTGGAAAAGTCTTTCAGGATCATCAACTGGACAAGTTCCAGCACCTCAACTTCTTGAGGAGACCAAAACTGAACACAGCTTCAGCACCTCAATACTGCCCTGGTCCTGCTGGCCACACTATTTCTGCCACAGGCCAGGAAGCCAGTGGGATTCCTGTTCCCCTAGGCACACACTGGCTCCTGTTCAGCTGGATGTTGACCAGCACCTCCAGGTCCTTTTCCACTGGGCAGCTTTCCAGCCACTCTGCCCCAGCCTGTAGCACTTGGCCTTGCTGAACCTGACACCACTGGCTTTGGCCCATCTACCCAGCCTGTCCAGGTCTCTCTGCAGAGCCTTCCTGTACTCCAGAAGATCAGCACTCCCACCCCAGCTGGTGTTGCCTGACTGAGGGTACACTCAATCCCCATGTCCAGATCATTAATAAAGACATTAAACAGAACTGGCCTCAGTACTGAGCCCTGGGGAACGCCACTTGTGACCATCTCCCAGCTGGATTCAAATCCATTCACCACCACTCTCTGGGCCCGAGTTTTACCATCCAGCCAGATTTTTACCCAGAGGAGGTAACACCCATCCAAGCCATGGACAGCCAGTTTCTCCAGGAAAACTCTGGGAGTCAGTGCAAAAGGCTTTGCAAAAGTCCAGGTAGACAACATCCAGTCTTTCCCTCATCCACTAGATGGGTCACACTGTCGTAGAAGGTTGGTCAAACAGGACCTGACTTTCCTAAACCATGTTTTCTGGGCCTGATGCCCTGGTTGTTCTGCAGATGTTGATGGCCCTCAAGATGTTCTGTTCCATCCTTCCTGACCTTATCAAGCACGGAGGTCAGGCTGACAGGCCTGTAGTTCCCCAGATACTCCTTCTGCACTTCTTGTGGATGGGTGTCACATCTGCTAACCTCCTGTCACATGGGACATGCCTGATTAACCAGGACTGTTGGTAAGCGATGGAAGGTCCCAGTACCCTTGGGTGAATCCCATCCATTCCAATGCAGCCTTGTGGGTGTCTTAAGCATTGCAGCAGGTCACTGACCATTTCCCCTTGGATTATGAAGGTTTCATTCTGTTCCACATCCCTGTCTTCCAGCTCAGGGACCTGGGCAACCAAAAGAAACTGATCCTACTAATTGGTCTTAATGCTGGTATTATTGAAGACTGAGGCAAAGAAACCATTAAGTATCTCAGCCTATTTCTTATAATTTGTTATTATGTTCCCCTCCACTCCACATTCAAAAAAGAATGGATATTTTCCTCAGCCTTCCATTTGTTGTGGATGTATTTATAGAAACATTTTTAGTGGCTTTTGCAGCACTATACAGATTAAGTTCTAACTGGGCTTTGGACCTTCTAAGGTACTCCCTGCGTAACTTCACAACCTGAGCTGCCTGCCCCTGCTTCCAAATATCATACACTCACCTTTTTACTCTGAATTCTAGAAAAATCTGTTCAGCCAAGATTTCTTCTTCCATGCCATCTTTTCTTTTGGCACGTGTGGACAGTAGACTCCTTCACCTGCAGGATTTCCTTCTTGGAAAATTTCCAGCCTTTCTAGACTTCTTTGTCCTTCATGACTGCCTCCCAAGAAGCCCCCTTAAATCAGTCTCCTAAACAGTCCAAACTCTGGAAGTCCAAGGTGACAGTTCTGCTGACTCCTCTTCTTACTTGTCCAAGAAGTAAAAGCTCTATCATTTTTTGGATGATTTCATGGTCACTGTTTACCCAGTGGCCTCCAACAGCCACATTACCCAACAATCCTTCTCTGTTCACAACAAGTGGATCCAGTGGCTGCCTCAACAGCTGTGTCAGGAAGTTTTCTTCCATATACTCTAGGAACCTCCTGGACAGTTTCCTGTCTTCTGTATTGTATTTTCAGCAGACATCCAGTAAGTTAATATGCAGAGATTCACTACCTACATAATAAATGTACTTAATGCCTTTACTTCACAAGGCCAGGATTTTACTCGTTGTGTCTAAAACCACTAGTAAAAGCTATTCAGGGCCTTGGTTAAGCACTGCTAAAAACTATGGAACCTCTCAGTAGGGTCATTTAAGAAAAAAACATGTCACAAATTCACAAGTGCATTCTGTGTTGAATGTATTATGGTAATTGAACTGTCATCATAGTGTTGTCAGCATGCATCTGTGTCTAATTGAATTTCATTTCATTGCGGTTTTAGCCATAAACAATATGTGAAAAGTCTTTCTTGAAGGTCTGGGGGGACTGGGGGATGGTTTCTGTAGCTTTTTGGGTTTTTT
>VXBI01007940.1:49986-118627 GCA_013397375.1 Toxostoma redivivum | reverse complement strand
GGGGGGGGGGGGGGCATTGTCTTTTTGTTTGTTTCTTTTGGTGTGAGCTGAAATGAGGAACACCAGAAATGAGAAAATGGAATATTTAATCAAATTAGACATATAGTTATGAATTTTAAGGAACTTCGGGGTTTAGCTGATTCTTAAATTGATTTTTCCTGTCACTAATACTAGCATTGATCATGTAGGAAAAATTTACTTACAATTTTCCATGGTAGATCATTTTAAAAGAGTTATGTAGTTTAGGCCTGAATACCACATGCAGTAATTCATAGAACAGCAATCCATATGCTACACATCTCTGTTAATCTGTCAAGTGAAAATGCTAAACCAGGAACAGATGAGAACGCTAGATTTATTGTGACAATGTATTTTGGATTCCTTCTTTTCTTTTCTCACCTAAAAAAAAAATCTACATTCTAGATATTATTCTTAGGTAAACACTTACTCATTATTTACTGTCCTTTCCTGGTGAAAATTGACCTGCTCTCACCAAGACTATCAGCAGAGACTGCCCAAATTACCAGTTTAATATTCATTATAGGACATGCTTCAAGTAATGCAATACCTAGTACTATCAGTAAAGAAACATAAATTAATTGGGTAGATGGTAAATATAAAGGTAAGTCTGCAGGGGAATAGATCTGCTTTAAACTCTTGTTACAAATTTAAGCTACAGACATAGCACCAGAAGAGATTTTTGGCTCACTCATGCAGCCAAAATTACTTAACTTTTAAATCTGAATAAAAGCAAGAGTATTGGTGGATTCTCATCAGTGACTGTATCTGTCAGAAGGGCACACATGCATGTGGGTCTCTAGCTTGGGGACTTAACCAGAGCATTGGTTGTTGGCAGTCTGAGTGTGCTTGTCTTCATCTATGCTGAGTTAGTGGAATTTAGGACATAGTCTAGACTCACACACTTGCCCATGAACCTGAAAACAGTCCTGGTGCTCCCAGTTTAGGTACAGAATGTGTGAATGCCAAACTTCTAGTCATGATCACAAGTCAGAGTGGTCAAAATTTCTATTTTGTGAAGCTGATTTATGGATGCAATGCCATATGAAGGGAAAAAAAAAAAAAAAAACAAGACTAATATTTTATTATCAAGCAGCTTCCTGTTCTTATATAAAGTTAATCTTGCTATAGGTGATGTGAAACAAAAAGGGTACATGTCTGTCCTTGCAGCAGTTATCCAAGAAGTCTTCTCTTGCCTATCAGAAGCCTGTAGGATCCTGCACTTCTTCCTCTCATGTGGCCAATGTTTGACTTGTCCATTTTTGTAAAAAATGTATTTGTTATTATTATTTTCAGTTCAGTCTCTGTTTAAGGAGACAGCAACATCCTAACTGAAGAGATAAACAGGGTCTTCAGTGCTAGTCTTTCTGAGTGTCACCATGCAGTGAAATTAACAAGGCACATGTTGACAATTTAGATTTCTCACTCAGCATTTCACTAAGCCATTCACTTATCAGGTACTGATATGCCTGATTAAGACCCATTGCAGTTCCTGTGATGACTTTTAGACATACCTTCGCTTTTCCATCCATCAAGAGAGTGAAGCTGTACTTCCACTTAGTTCCTTATCAGTCAGTCATGGCTGTGGGCTTTATTAATGCAAAATAATTCTCTCATCCTCTTGCCTCCTGACATCACTTTCCCCTCCTGTTTAATGGTGGCAAGCAATGAAGTAGCAGCACAGATATAGTGTGTGTCAGATAATCGTGGTAACTACCAGGCAGCCAGATCATCAGGCCTTTCACAGGAGGAAATAGAATTACTGATATGAGAAGGCTGATATCAGATGAAGATGCTTTGTCTAGGAGAATCAAAATGAGCTTTTACAGGTAAGGAAGAAAGATAGTTGATGAAAGTACACACTAGAGAACACCTATAAGCCTGCCGAGCAATATAAATAAAAAAACAAACAAATAATGAAACCAAATGTCAAGATTTATACACAAATTGTTAGCAGCTTTATGAAGCCTATCTATGTGGTGATATTGGAATACTGCTGTATATCCATTCCACAGTCATTTTTCTTGACTTTTTATTTTCAAATAAATAAAGCTCTTTTTCTAACTCTTAGCATTAGAGGTATAGTTAAATATTGGCTGTTACTAGAAATAGGTACTTCTAGATGAAAAATAAGGCAACGAAATATTAAATTACAGTTCAAACACTCAGAAACTAGAAAATTCTGAAATTAAGTCTACGAAAAAGTGGTTCTGAGTCCATTCATTACAATTAATCACATAAGCACATAGTATTCACTGATTTTAATGTATATGATGTACACAAACACAATTTTTAAAAAGTCTTTTCCACTATTCATATTTTAAGATACTGAAAGAGTTTGGTATAGAGACTGTCTTAATTTTTATTACAATGTAATATTGTAATGAGACTGGGAAGATGGTAGGGGAAGAAGGGGGCCACAAGAAGTGGGCTTGGTTTTCGTTTTATCCTGTTCTTAGTTGTTAATAAATCATATTATTTTGCAAAGTAAAGTATGTTTTGCCTAAGACAGTAAATGGGGAGTGATCTCCCTCTCCTTATCTCATTCTGTGAACTTTTTCTGCCCCTGCTGAGGAGTGAGAAGTTATCAAGCAGCCTGGCTGGCACCTGGTGACAACAAACCAAGGGACAGGTGATTGCTGCTCAAAATGAAAGGCAACGGATTGTCACTAAGAGCAAAATAGGTCAATAGATATGACTAAGCCTGATAATCCTCCATCTAATTTGGTCAGTTTTGCTAATTGATTTCCTTTAACTTGTCTTTTCTTTTTTTTTTTTTGGCCATGATATAACACATAGAAAAACACATTTATGTTTATACACTTGAAATATTAGATGACCTAACAGGATGAGCCCCAGTGCCAGCTTGGAGGAATCAGCAGAAGATATCTGTGTCAGCACACAGGGTCTTGGCCTACGATATTAGAAAAATTCTAACAGGCTGCATAAACTTATAAACTTCCCTTAGGAAAGGTTTAGGACAGCTGATCCCTTTGAAGAGGTGAAGAGATGATCTCTGGAGCTTATTTACAGCTGTGCTTCCCAAGATTTTGGGAAATCTAATGATAACATCCTTTTCTATGAAACAATGGTTTCAGAAGGTCAGTGAAAGCCTAAAAGTGAAGATATCATCACTGGTGAATGATATGACTACTGAAAATCTAATCTGCAGCCAGCCTGCAACTCTCCAGCTCTTCTAAGTGAACATTTTTATTTAATTTTAGCTACATTTTACTTTCAAAACTCAATTCACTCACAGTTAAGTAGCTCACATTCTAGGTTTGTAAATAGCTTGTCTGGTAAATGCGGGAGAGATGCTGGCAGCAAGCATCCACCTTCAATGTTTTGATTAGTTCTGCTTGGCTGTATCATCAGTTGACTGAATGTGAGATTGTGCACATTAGATGGAGTAATGTCTTTATGGTGACTTGGCAATTATTTAACCACTACATTGTACCCCATCTTTCTCAGATAAATAAAACAAATCTGTCATTATCCATCCAGAGTAGGAAGGAATGATTACTGCATACATATAATTAATAAAAAGACATAATAACACACTTTTAATATGCTTCAGGTTGAACTTGCAAATGAACATCCTGCAGACATTTTGGTTTCCAGGAAGCATTGCTGTTCAAAAGTGCTCAGCGTCTGTTGGATCTTGTAGATATTCTGAGTCTCTAAATCAGGCCCCACCTACTGATATCAGTGGAGGGAAGGAGAGAATGAATTCTGAGTGTTTCCCTGAAAAACATGCAGAGCTATTCAGTTACTTGTAAAATACTGGGATTTTTTTCAAGGGGTGGATAAACTAGTTCCTCAAAATTGCTGGGCAGAGTGAGACAGACTATGACTTCTGGTGTGTCACAGCAATCAGAACATGACGCTTAGTATTCCTCTGTGCTGAAATTATGTACAAAAAAGAAATTGTGGGTAAAGTATGATATTTTTATTACATTTATGTGTCGACTTAGTTGAATTTTGAAGGTCCCTTTCACTCCATGATTCTGTGATTTCAGAAGTGTATTCATACTTTTTCTGAATTCCTTTGCAGATAAACCCTCAGCTTGAGCCTGGAAGGTGTGCTAGTTCTAGGAAATCAGGCAAGCAGGGATGGTGACTGTGTCACTGAGCCACCTGATTTGTAGCTGAGCTGCAGTGCTCACCTCTGAGATATCTGACTGCTGCCCTGCAGTTTTCCTTGCCTTCTGGTGTTCTGATGTTTACACACTTGTCCAGCAGCTTTCAGGCTCTCTCTGATAAGCAGAGGGTTGTTGTGCATTCCTCAGTCAAGGAAGCAAGAATGAAGGACAAGGTGGACATCCAGTCATGGTGAGAGGTTTGACCATCACTGTCCAATGCTGGACCATGGATGGAATTCTATAAATAGGCATGCAATGTAAATAAAGCTGGCTTTTCCTGTTCACGATCCTTGGAGTCAGGTGTGCGCTCTGTTCTCTCTCCCTCCCTGTCTGTGGGCCTCAGCCACGCCCACATCTGACCACCAAATGAGGAGAAGGAAGCCTCTCCAAAATCAGGTGACTAATTTGGTGTATGGGGAGACTGACATCTCGAGTTTGAAGGGTAAGTAGGGTAGTGAGTTTTGTCCTGTCTCTTTCTTGCTTTCCTTCATGTTTACTTGCATTCTCAGACCATAATTAAAGCATTGGTTGCAATAACTTGGGGTTCATAGAATCCAAATACAGAAACTATTTTCTGTGAGATATATCAAGTGTTCATTCTAAAGACCGAGTGCTAAAAGGACTATTCATTACCTACATCAGGTTTAACTTATCTGGTCCATCTTTCATCTGCCTCCTGAGTTTATTAGGATTTCATAATAACTGCAAAGGAGCTTATTTAATCAATTTTGTTAGAATTGGCTACAAAATGTTTAAACTTTTCTTACCTCCCTTTTGATCCATTGTGACAAAACAAGACAGATGAGTACTAGAAAAACACATCAATATTTTTAATAATCTTTTAAAAGACAAGAGTCTTCAAAAAACCTTTGGAGTCCCTATAGCAGCTATTATAGCTATTCAGTCACTGTGTGTAGGTGGGCTCCCAGGCTGTGCACAGGCTTGCTGAAGACATGCAGACAATTACCTGTGCTCCACAATTCTCCTTGTGTGTAGTTGCCTGGAGGATTGGCACCATGTCCCATGTGAGAAATGCAAATATTTTGGGGGGCGGGAGGGGGAAGAAGGAAAAAAAAAAAAAAGCGAGTGTATGTTGTTGCTTTAAAACTTTAGAATCTGGCAGCAATATAACAAAATATTTCCCTCTTTGTCAGTGTTCATTTTAATGCATTTTTGGAGATGTGGCAGCAAATTAAAGTCAGAGAGACCAGTGCAGTTGGAAATATTTAATTTTCACAAAGTGGAAGTACTGGTCTCCTGTGGAGTCCTAAAGCCTGAAGCTAACATATAGTCCCCAACTTTGCTTTCATTTAAGTCATTGGCAAAATTCCCATTGACTTCAAGTGCAGTAGCATTGGCCCAGTTTCAAAAAAGGAGTATTATTAGGTTTAACATTTTAAACCCACAAACGTAAAGAGCAGTCTTAACATCGTCATGATTGAGAATTTTATTTTCAAGTGCATTTGACAGTATAGTCAAACAAAGAAATGTAGCTTATCATTTAAACTTTCAGATTGCTAGGTTGAGCAAAATGGGAACTGCTTTCGATTAAATAATGCATTGAAAAGTATCAGGACAGAATTGCCTTTGACAGACAAGAAATACTCATTTTCTCATTGTAGTCCATTCATTGGTTTACGGTTCCAGAATCTTCAAGCAAATATCATAAATCCACATGACGTCCTTGTGTGTTCTAGCAGATGTTGCATATGAGTCTCAGACTCAGCTGCAAGATGTGTTAAAACTCGTGTAACCAGGCAGCTTCCTGTCAGCCACCCATCTGAGAAGTCTCAGAAGCTCTAGTAACTACAGTGAGCTTTTCGATGAAGTTACACACCAGAAATTGGCTCCAGATTTGTCCACTACAGAGGAGAAGACCGTGTGAAGTACAGCTGAAATCTCCCACAACAATCTAATAAAAAATGCTTTTGAGATTTCTGACATTACAGCTGTGAAAAAAAAAAAATCAGTTTATTAGGGGCATGCATGCAAATACCAGAGCTAAGAGCATTGCCAGGACTAAAGGCTGCTCTAACCAGCTGTCTGGCACTGTTCACTGGGTGATGGAGTTTCTCAGACACTGTCCTACCTGTTGCATCTTGGGGGGGTTGCCTACTCTTCAGTTGCACAAGTGACACCTCATGGCAGACACCTTGTTAAAAACAGAAGAGCAAAAGGGTGCCAGGTGCTCCTGAGGACAGGGAATTGTTTTGAATATAGGGACACTTCAGCAGGAGAGAGGAGGGGGCTGCAGGAATCCTGACCCCTGCTTGAAGGCTCTTCTGGAGGTTGTGACTTTGAGGCTTAGGTGCAGACTCCAGAGGTGTGGGACTGCACAGCTGGGTCCATGGCAGCAGCAAGCAGCAATGACTTCATCACAAGGAATGGCTTGACTAGACCAGGCATGCCTGGCTCTCCAGAGTCTTCATAAAAAGGGCTCTCAGAAGCAACTTCTTCCCCAGACCAACCTGTGGATCCTCTGCTGTCTGTTTACCCAGTGTTTCTAGCTGTAATGACTTGTTTGGGGTACAGCTGGTTTCAGTGGATCCTGTACCCAGAGGATGCCTTCCTCCCTACACCAGCATGCTGGAGACAATGAGTGAATGGGCTCTGAGGAGTCAGTCAGTCAAGCTCTAACAAAAATACACTAATATTTGAACTGTTCTCTTCCTCTATGCCTTAGATGTTGAATGGGTTCTTTTTGTTCAGTTGTGTATACGATTTCTGTGGTGTGTTTGGCTTCCTTTTGTGCTATTGAAATAAAGGAAACAGAAAATACAAAGGCAGTCAGGAGTAGGAATGTTATACCCTAACTTCTTAGAGCTAAGGAATCAAAGGAAGTTCTGTGAGAATCTTTAGGTGATGGGTTGTGTACTGCATAGGCCAAAGTGTGAGCAGGGACTTGGGCTGCCAAGGGCTACAAATTCCCTGTTTGCCCTCAAAGAGATGGGGGAGGAATGACTTCCCACTTTCAGAAGAAGTGATCAAGCACCTGATGTGTTATAGGTCTGCCAGGGCCTCTAGCAGTCATGAACAGATATTTAACACTGGCCATGAGAATACAAGAGTACAAAAATGTCCTCAGAATTTGCTTGTTTGCCATTAGGAAGAAATAAAAAGTACTTGTCTGATAATTGAATAATGAATAAACAAATTCACTGCAACATTCAAGCTTCCCAACACTTGCAAGTAGAGTTCAAACAGACAGGATTAAGTGACTAGTGATAGTAACAATAATTGAAAAAGTGTATGATTGGTTTAAAAATGAACTCTAGTACACTGACAACTGAAAGAACATGATTGTATTTACAATGTGGAAGATTAATATGTTCATCCACTGCTCTCTACTACAGCAATTGCAGATGTTGGAAACACTGTAACTGAAGGGAAATTATTCTGCTAATTTTTATACTGACAAGTACTTTCAAATAAACAATAACTGCAGTTGACCATATATCCAGAATAATTCTTCTCCAAAGACTTCAACAGAGAGCAGGGAATCTTTCCTTAATCCATCTGTTTTCACGTTTGTTTATCATAATACTGAGGGGTCATGTGTTGAGCAAACAGGTTGTTTTAGAAAGTTAATAACTCCTGAGTTATTTGTTGAGACTTGGTGCCTAAACAAACACAGAGACATAAATGAGTTGGTTCCCGGATGGGACCATGACCACATAACTCAGTTTATCCACAAAAGATAAAACTCCTCTAAAACATTATCTTCATTTTAGAGTGGGATGGCAAATAATTTTAGTATCTGTTTTTCAAGGCTTGATTCCCTTCCACTAAATGAGGTGTTTTGACACTGAACCAGACACTGAATGGCCGGAGTCAGACCATTAAAAAGGCTAAGAAAAGTTAATGCAGGGTGAGTATTCCTGAATGTTTGACAACATTATACACTTTTAGAATGTACATTTTGAAATATACCTGTGGCTTCCTAGAAATATTCAGCACCTGTAATAAGGGGGAAAATTCCAGGGTGAGAGTGACTTCGTTTTTTTCAGTTAAAAGTATATACCTTCTTATTGACACAGAGTGTAACTACTAAGAAATCTTTGACAATTGTCTCTGAGAAGATTACAGATCTTTCCCTAAAACACCAGTTTTAAATGCTGTCTTATTACCTACAGTTGATGTTCTTACCATTCCTTTTTATAGCAACCATTTTTCAAAAGGCTTTTGAGTCAGTGCCTAACTCCAGTAGCCATTGTCTCTTTGAACACTCTATTCTGCCAGGTGTCTAAATTACTGACTACTCCAGATCTAGAAGATGAATTACTACAATGAAAAATATTCAAACATCAAAATGGCTGCTGTCTTTGATAGAAACTCCCTTAAATACTGGAAGTGGCCTAGGCTAGACATTCCCAGTATTAGCAATGCATTAGAGAAATCAGAAATTCATTTACCATTTAATATGTTAAACACTACAGAGCTGGGATAAATACATCAGAAAATACAGTGTGTAACTTCCTTACCTCTCTCTCTGTTCTCTTTTGCAAGAACTGTTTACACTGATACTTCCTGTGTTGATACAGAAGTTATGCTACCTCTGCTGGTAAATCTGGCTAGTTTAATCTGTTTTTGTGTTTATGTGTTGATACAGCAAAAAATGTGCTTGGTACATCCTCTGGTGGCAACACTTGGAAACATCAGTCGGTGCACAAAAAAAAACTGACTCAAATTTCTGCCTTTGTGTATTAGAGCTGCTTTTTCCTGTTTAGGCAGAGGAAACATAGTGGGCAAGAGTGTTCAAGAGGAGTTGCTGGAGAGCAGAACACCTTCATCCCAGGCTGGGCTGCCCCAGGACAGGGTCACAGAGCTATTCACCACAAGAGTTCAGAGGGCTCATGGCATGATCATCTTCTTTTTCAGCCCTCCATGCCATCCTGCCACCTCAAACTGTTGTTTTTGTGGAGTAGAAGTGAAATTGTGGAAGAGGTTGGTTATGGGGGAGTTTTTGCCCTCATGCCCAAGGAAACTGCAGCAGCCCTTTTGAAGCACTGGCACTCAGACCAGGTGGTAAAACACCGTGCCAAGGAGGAAGGTACAAGTGAGCCTCTGTATTTAATACAGGACTATTGAAGCAGTTTCCATGAGGATGGATGAACCTAACTGAGTAGGAGTGCCTGGCCTTTGAGAACCAGCACCATGAGGTCTCCTCACTCCTCTCTCTGCTTCTTCTTCCCAGACTGCTCAGGCAAAACTCCTCCTCACCACTAGAAGCCAGTGAGCTGCTTGATGTCACTTATGGATTAATAATGTACACAAGGAATGAAGAAAGAGCTATGAAATAGGTGTGAAATTATATTAATTTAAAATTGGCTAGAACACAATCATTTGAGGAGCATGTGTAAATAGCTCTTTTTCTGATTGGAAGATTTTCTCTTTTATCCAAAGCATAGTTATTTGCTTTTTTTTCCTTTTTACCCTTTTAACGTCAGGTGATGGGCAACATGCAAGAGGTTTTATTTGTTCTACTTTTCCCTCCAACAGCAAAGGGGGATTAGTTATTGTTTAATCAACAGCTTTAGTACCAAAACTTGTGGATGAAGCCCATGAAATTAAGTTGTGCAGATTTTGCAATTCAGCAGAGTTCACAGTGCCAATGTCAAATTTCTGTCTGCCAAGGTAAGCCCCGAGAGGGAGGTGTAGAGGTCAGGAAAGAGGGACATCAGGAACCACCAGGAGGTGATGCCAGCTGGGATCAGTAGCATCTGGTGTTCACCTCCATCACAATCCTCAGGTGGGATGGTGGCTTCTCTGTGCTACAGAGATGACAGACACAACAAAATTAAGAAAAATTTCTGGTGCAGAAAAGAGTGCACATGGGCACGAGGTTTTTTTCAGAGGACAGGACTGTCGACAAATGCAACACACAGCTTTAAGGCAGGTAAAAGGCTGTTAGGCACAGAACAAATTTCTGTGTCCTTGCCTGAGAGCACTGCCACAGCTGTCCCTCCCCAGGGAGGTACCTGATATGGGACAGTATGCCCCTGTGCCCTTGGCTGCTCCTGGATGAGGTGGTGGGACAGGAGCACCTGCCAGGCCCAGCCCTGCCACCCCAGGGAGCCCTCATGGTTCCCTACTGCACTGCCATACCCTGAAGAACCCCTGAGGGATGGGGACAAGGCAGGGGGACGTGGTCACTGCAGCTGAGTGCAGTCAGCCTGGAGGAAAAGCTTCCTAAGGAGATGGGGAAGGCTCTCATGAGAAGGTCTCTAAAGCAAGTTATACATGTACATCATACACATATACATATACATATACATATAATCAGCCACTCTTGCCTAGTGCTGGGATAGGACAAGACATGGCAGCTCAACATCCCTGTGTTTTCACAGCAGCAACAGGCTCGTGTACAGCAAGGGGAGATTTCCCCTGGGAGCGTATGCTCCTGCCGAGCTGCTCCAAGGTGTCTTCACCCAAGGAGGGCACACAGCAGGGTGGATAAAACTTTACTTTGGCTACCTCTTGATGTCTCTCCTTCAGTGAATCAATAAGTACCCAGCAGTTCCATTAAGTCCTTCAAGCTCAAGACCTGAGCACTTGGATACAGCAGTGAAACTTCAGACCTCTGTCAGGGCCACTGGGGTGGCCCTGCCTTTGTCTTCCAAAGCAAATGTAATCTCATTGCAGGTACCCTTGAGCCCATCCATTTCTAGCCATACCATCAGTCCTTTTTTTAAGAGACTGACAACATGGTTAGGCAGAAGCAAATCCATTTTGTAGTCACTTTCTGTGAATAATCAATATTTAGTGCCGGCAACTCTAATGCTGAATTATTTATTAGAGAATTTAAGTTTTTGAAAAAATATCAAAGCCAGTTGTATGCTGGGCTGCATCAAAATCAGCATGGCCAGCAGGTCAAGTAAGGTGATTCAGTCTCTATACTCCATCTTTGTGAGACCCCCACCTTGACTACTGCTTCCAGGTCTGAGGTCCCCAGCAGAGGAAGGAAAATGACCTGTTGGAGTGAGTCCAGAAGAGTCCATCAAAATGATCAGAGGGATGGAGCAACTCTCCTGTACTTATTCAAACTGCATTATTAGAAGGGTAAACTATTAGGTACTCTGAGTACTAGAATATCTTACTACAGCCCTGGCTAGAGGGAAGCTTGTGCAAGTATACAACAAACACGATAAGCAGGCAATAAATAACTTCCAGGCCACCTCCTACTGCTTAGAGATGACTTGGCTGAAGTGGTATGTAGGGGATAGGTCCTTAACAGAGCTTTGAAGACATGAAGTATTTGGACCATCCCCACTGATTGTACAGAACCTAAAGAACATCAAAGGAAGATATTTTTTGCATAAAAAACCCACATTCTGGAGATCTGTGAGTCAGGAAAACAGAACAGACACATTTGTCCTGCAGCTGGAGCTGAAGGACTACCAGGAGTGAAAAAAAACCAGGAAACTTATTTCTGGGAGGGGATGTTTGAACGTGCACAAAGGTAGGTTGTTTACTAGATCAAAAATATGACTGTCATTTTTGGAGGAAAGCGTAAACACTTTGGCCAAATCCAATCATTCTACCATCAGATGCAATGAGTCTTTTCCAATGAAGTGGGTAGAAAGTGATAAACATTTTTCCCAAGAAGTCCATATAATCTATGTCTTTAGTCCTTCCTATTATTTATTTATTAAAAACTTTTTAAAGTAAAAAGATCTTTGTCACTCTAAGTTCATCCACAAAGAGATTTCTGTGTCCCTGTTGGAAGTAGTCTTGTTTGGCTCTTCACTTAAGACCTGCCATCTGATTTCAGTGTCAGGAAAGATTTCTGGATTTATTTCCATCAATTTGTGCATCTGTCTTCCTTCTTATCATCTCATTCAACTGGGCCCCTAATTGTATACCTGACCTGCAGGTATACAAATGAACAGGAAAAAATTTCATCTCATAAAGTTCAGAGTTCAGTACTGGATTTCCCCTGGTAGGAATGGAAGAGCTTTTCCTCAGCTTGCTCTGTTTTGCAGCCGTAAGGGCCAGTGGTACTCTCTTAGACCTCATTTCCATCCTGTGTCTGTCTGAGGCACAAGTCCTGGATGTGCCAAGCCTGTAAACCTTTCTCAAGCATGCTCTGACTCCAGTGGCCGAATGCTGATTTCAGCTGGCAAGCAGCAGGCAATGGAGTTAGCCAGTGTGGCAACCACCAGCCACAGCTGTCTCTTATCCATGGCTGGTGCCTTACTCTGCAGGGAGCCAAGCCAAGACCCAGGCTGAGGGTGACTGTTCCTAACCTGAGTGGCTTGCCAAGGTCCTGTGTGAAAGTGTGACTCTATGTACAAATCCCAGACAGGTGCTTCCCAGATTGTTGACTGTACTGTCCAAACAACATTGTATTACTGGATGCTTCACATATTTTCTGCCATGGGGGTCTTGATGTTACAGGATGACAGAAGGATATTGAAAACATTGTGGATTAATGAAGGAAATGTTATTGTCTGGGTCACTCAAGGATCAGGTGAAACTACCCAAAGGACTCTTTCTGGTCTTAATAGCAGCAAGTTCATTGCTTTGCTGACATTAGTGTTACTGAGGCTGTAAATAGACAAGATGGTAAACCTGTTTTAAGATGCCTATTACAAGATCAAAAACCCAGTGGCCATATGACACAAAGCACTAAAACAACTTCAGTCTGTCAGTTCAAATTTGTTCCAAATATTTTGAATTTTTAGTACAACTTCAATCTGTCTTGACAGATCAGTTTTTAGCTCATCCTGCCCACTCTAATTTTATGCCGAATACACATCATCTGTTTACCCATAGCTGGGATAAAGCCTGGCATATATCCATATACTGTACTCTGGCTAATTCATCAGAAATATGCCCATGCCTCGTTCACGTTGGATTTGTACCACAGGCTGATCCAGGAGCACACAGATCTTATACCATGGAAGCACAGCCTGCATGAGGACTGTTGACAGAAATGGTATGTGACAGAAAGAATCTAGGAGGAGAGTAAAAAGTATAAAAGCTGGAGGAAAGCTGATGAGCAAAACAAAACAAAAAAAAAAGAGACATGACTTGAAAGAAAAATAAATAAATAAATAAATAAATAAATAAATAAATAAATAAATAAACCATAGCACGTGAAACAAAATATTTGAAAACCACACAAACACTGCAAGTAGTGCAGATATGGTTACACATAGTGCCAGATGTAAAGCATTGAGGATACAGATGAAAGGCAACTCAAGATGAGGCAGAAGGTCAATGCAAGCTTCTCAACTTGATGAAGGAATTACTGGGTGAATTTCTGTGGTCTCTTTTATAAAGACCAAGCCTAATAGAGTGAACCTTTCCACTTTAATGTTGGTTGGTCATAAGTAATTGCCAGTCACTGTGGTGTAGCAGTCTGGCTTGCAAACACAGACTTTCATGTATTTTTGCTGCAGCTCTGAAGGCAAGGCTGTGCTGCTGGGTACAAATAAGAAGAATATAACAAGAAAATGGGAGGGCTGTCTGGAGAAGAGGAAAAAAATCTAATTAAAATTGAATGAAAGACAAGAAGATATAAAACCTCACATGATCTCATTAAATTAGCAATTGAAATGTCCTTGAGAGCAGATTTAGACTTGACTTTAATTTTTTCCTTGCTCTAGCCAAATGTTTTCCTTTTATAGGTGCAACTGCTTTGATTTGGGTGATAACAGTCCTATCCCTGCATGTAGATGTCCACTACAGCTAAAATGTCAGCTGAAATTTTTTTTTGCTGGAAAGGACACCATGTTTTGATTCTTTTCTCTCATACTTCTGGCTGCCAGGAAAAGGGAAAAGCATAAGGAAAGTAAGGGGAAGAGGGGTGTCTTTTCACCTGGTCTCTTGGTGCCCAAAATAAATATATTTTGGTTCTTCCTTCTTAGAAATTGGTAGGAAAGAAGCATTATTAAAAAAAACCTTAAAATCAACCTCGTCTATGCCCAGATAAATTTCTTTCTATATGAAAATATTCCCAAAGTAATACCAGATTGCTCTTTTTTTAACTGGCTAATTGGCAAGAGGAGGTATGTATTCCAGATCACAAAATCTTCCTATTAAGAGCTGGTAATGTAACCACATATTATTTACTCTTCATTTACAGGACAACTGACAGATACTTTCTCCAAAATAATTACTTTTCCTTTTCTCTCTCTTTGAGAAATAAAAACAATTACATTGCAAAACAAATGTAGAATGCAGGTTGGAGCTGGAGGCTCAATGAAAAGAGAAATTTAGATAATATGACAGAAGCCCTAAAAACATTACTAAAACTGAAATTTAAAATCTCAATAACTTAGCGTATTCTAACGTAATTAAAACTTAATTGCAATTCAGAGAAGCTCTAAAAATATCAAGAAGACACTTCCTTTTCTTACAGGTGGAACGGAGACCCATCTTCCAAGGGCTTCACTGAATCCTTACTTTTGAGGCCCTAAGATTGAGCACACATTTATCTCAAGACAAATAATCATCACAAAATAATTTCAGGGGCTTTATGAATTTAAAAAAATTATAGTGAAGAACTGCACGGTCTAGCATTCCCATAAAGAGTGACAGGATTCTGCTCTAATTCAAAAAGAAGTAGCAATGACATTTTATTGATTCCTCCACTTCTTAAAAAGAGAAAAATTTCCTCATTGATTTGTCGCTAAGCTTCACAAATTTGACACTCACTCTTAAGGACAGTGAAAGAAAGTTTCTGCAGTTTGTAAATGCAGGACACCTATTGGATCATCCTTTTTTACTTTTATGAACCCAAATTAAAGTGGTGTGAAATGAGCTTGTTAGCCTTTTTAAAAACAAACTTAATTGTGATCTAACACTAACCACAATGGTGGGAATCAACTCTAAAATGAGAATGAATCCTTAATATTAGATTCAATTTTGTTAATGGGAAACTGAATTTAGGAACTGTTAATTTATTAACTAGCCAAGAGATCTAAAGAAGCATGGAAAGTCTTGAACACCACTTGAAAAAAAAAAAGAAAACAAAAAAGTTTTGGGAAATGGTGAATACTGTAATATCAAGTAGCATACAAGAAATGTCTGTGTTCTGCAGCCTAAATGTTGCGAATTCCTTCCCAAACACATTTAGTGTTTGGGAAGGAATTCACAACAGCAAGGAAAGGTGGCAGATCAGGAGAAGCAAGAGGAAGTTGTATTTTGGAGCAACAAATAAAAGCAACATCCTTAAAGGTGTGAAGAGGCCTTTGGAGAGAGGAGGAAGAGTTCCAATTCAAGGGTTATAGGACACAGTTAATCTGCTTCTGAAGTGGTGCTCACTTGAGACACTGCAGGTACTGCCTTGTCTTGTTACTACCTGTCATTTTCACAAAACTTTACAGCCTTCACTTATTCCCATGAACTCGGATAAGAGGGACCTCTGAAGCTGGGTATCCAAATTCAAGCAGCATACGCTTTCCAGGCACTAGCAAAGGCCCTGAAAGCACTTTTTTTTGGGTTTTTTTCCCATCCTATTCTTGGCATTTCAGCACAGCAAGTACCTAGGAAGGGCTGCTGATCACTGTGCCTTGGGGAAACTCTGTGAGAAAAGTGTTTATGCCAAACAAGTCTGTAAACAACTGCCCATGCAGAGCACACTTAGTCTGGGCTGTCCTACAGCTCAGGAAAGCTGTGTCCTTGTTTTAACACTGTTACTACAAAGCAAGCACTTGGGGGAGTATCTGTGGGCTCACAGTGCTCACCTTACACTTCCTAACAGCTCTGATTCCACTGAAATCAAACAGATGATGCTCCATTTTGCAAATAATAGGTAACAAAAACTGGTGGGACTTCCTGAAGAATTGGAGTCAAACCAGCACTGGGACTTGCCATGCTCCTGAAATCACTGGTGGCCCTGTTGTATTTAATTCCTGGTATTTGTGAATTTTATCTGAATAGATGTGATCTTTATATATGGCCTAATCTATTGTTTACTTTCCAGTTTTAACAGAAACTAGTCATTTTCATACCTACAATTTTTCTTGCAGAGTATCTCTTTGCCCACTGATTCCTCCTTGGACATGGGGCATAGGTCAGAAAAAAAACAGATGGCAAATTATGATACAGAGAAACACATATGCAGATACACGTCTTCTTTGTTTGCCTTTTATGTTGGGGAACAAACCCTGCCTGAAGCTCTATAGTATGCAGACATCTAGTGGTTGGATAATATAATGCAATTAACACATCTTTACAGGACACCTGTAAAAATTTTGTGCCATAATTTCATCATCTGAAGGCCTGATCCCTTGGAAACATAGCTATTGAAAACAGATTCTTTGGCTCTGCAAGAACTTTTTTTCATTCATTACAGCCCTAGTTACAGGTATTTTGAGATGCTCTGGCCTCATGTGTTTCTAGGATTCCATTTTAAATTGTGTGGAACTAGGGTGGTCAAAATGTAAAATCAGGAAGATTCAAAATGCTGCAGCACTTCCACTTAATCACAGCTTGTAATATCAAATTGAGACTCATGCATTGGGTAATCATTAGTGGCTTCCTTGCCAAGAGCACATAGCTCTCAGACTCTTTTGTGTTTGTTTTTTTATTTTTCTCTTGAGTAAATATCTCCTTATCTGTATGAACTACTACATGTTTCTAAGCCATGAATAAATCTTTCAGCTACCTTTTGTTTGTATTTTTTTTCTTTCTGCTTGGCCACATATATGAGCTAAAGAGACCAAGTCATTGTCGACTTATGATAATGAAACTCACTTTGTACAGACTAATAGTGCACCAAAAAGAAAAACCCTGGTCTCTTCACAACATGAGGCTAAACACACACTTTCTAGAACTGTTTTATACCTGCTATTTAAAATATTGCTGACATGGTGTATCATACTCAGCTGTATGTGTTCACTGACTTATCACAGCTTTCATCTGTTTCATGCTCACCACTGTCAGATGTTTACATGGGAGGCACTTCAGAAAGCACTGTTTGTAGTGTATATTTATACTAAAGCCTAAGGGAGGAAATGAGTTTATGTCTATGTAAGATCATGTTGGTTTTGTCTCCATCTCAGACACAAACATCACCTTTAATAATAAGTACTGGAGTTGCTTATGTGCTTGAAGCCCTGGGCTTCTCCAGTGAAGGAGAAATTTATAAAAGAATGGAGTTTGTGTTTTCACTTTATTCCTTTACCATCTTCCAACTCAGGAGATGTGGTGGGGGTGGGAAGATAACCCATCCCAGGGAATGTGGTGAACAGCCAGGGTTTTGGATAAGGTTTGCTGTCCAAGGACAAGCAGCCAACTCCCTGTCACTGGTGGGAAAGGTGCAGGAGAAAAGTAGTCTCAGGGAATAAGACTGGCTGGATGTGGTTTCTGATCACTGATTTGGGAGTTGGCTGTGGGTTAGTCAGCTGGTGTTACACAACCCAGAATGGATCACTTCCAACACAAGCAAGTTGAGATGGAAATAGAAAAGGAGTATTTCCAACCACATCCCTGCTAGTGAAAAGGAGAACACTTAAGGAAGTTTCTTTATGCTGTTTTTGCTTTGTTATCTTTATACTTTCTTTTTCTTTGTTATTCAAGGCTTAAACAGCTTATTGTGTACTTTGTAGGGCAAATTCTTTCCAAGTTTATCTAATATTTCCCTTCTTTTACCCCATCTTCAGTTGTTTCTCTGATATTTGGGGAGGAGAGGCCTCTTTGGATCAAGATGAGGTCAGGCTCTGGGGAAGTCCGAGCAGAAGCAAAAAGCTGCCACTTCTCTGTAAACAGTATGGGGAAAATGCTGGTGAGAAGCATTTGAAGATACTGAATGGAAGAATCACAAAAAATCACCCAGCACTGAAAAGCAAACCTTGCATTAGAAGCAATTATCCCAATAAATCCAGGAGAAGACTTAAGAGGTGATCTGACTACTGAGTCAATGCTGAGTTTTTAATTTGCAAATAAGCCTAAATTGAGGTGTAAAAAGTTCGCCTGGACAAGGACTAGATGCACTGCATGTTCATATGAAGAAAATCTCTCTGACAGGGCTGACTGCTGGGTCTTTTTCTTATACCTGGCATCATACAGATAATCTGTGATCAGAGAGGAATCCTCACGTGATAGAGAAGTATATGCCAAGTGATTGTACAGATAAATTCTTTAATATATCTGAAGCATTCAAAAAATACTGTAAGAGACAAGACTCATGAGAAAGTGAATAATGTCTTCAGAGCAAGTCTCGAACAGCATTCAGTATAAAAGACTTGTGGCTGTAAAATGAGTAATGGCGGGAAAGGAAAAGGAACAGGACTTTAAGACAAATTCATTAAGCAAAGGAAGAAATCAAATTACACAAATGCCAGCAGGGCTGGTGAGCTGATGCTAGGCATATAGTCTTCAGACTGAAATATATTAAGTGCAATTAGAAGTTCTAGAATTCATCTTAAATTGCTTTTCTTTTTAAAATCGTTTTTTATATGTAGCATTCTAAAGAGATAAATACACACACATAGGTGTGCTTACAATGGCAGCTAGACTTTCATAAATATATGTGCACATAAACATTTCCAAAAGCATCCTGCATGGTCCAGCCTCAGGAGGTGTAGTGGGTGATTCTCCAGCTACCTGCCATTTCATCAGGCACCACTGCTGTATAAAGGAAGAACACATCTCAAAGCAAACTCCACAGCTGATGATGCCACCATGAAACCCAGACAAGAAAGAAAAAGCAGGCCAAAGCTTTGCTCTTTCCATAGCTCTCAACCCCTAGAGGTTTCCCCCTTTTTCTCTACAACCATCATTCCCCCTGAGACTCCCCCCATTTCTACAAAAAAGGAAGCTTCCCTTCATTCTCACTGGAGTGGATGTGACAACCATGAAAGGAATAATTTGCCCAAGGCCATTACTCCACCAGTGCTGTGCCCACCAGTCAAACTCAATGAAGGTGAGTCTGTGCTAATGGCAGCTGCACCCTGGCAGGGTCTGGAAAATGCTGACTGGTGTGACTTCTTGTGAAGCTGCATGTGCATGGATCTTCTCTTCTTGTTCCTTCCACAGTCTCAGCAAATTCAGCTGAAATTTCTCAGTACAATTATTTTTTCATGTTGTCCTGCTGTTAAGCACTTTCATCTCCTCAGTAACAGTAGTCTTCAATTACCCTCCGAGAGTCAGGAACACAGATGAGTCAACCTTTAGGATGCAGACCAGGATGCTGGCCAGGGACCACTCCTATTTCCTCTTAGACTCATGTCCTACCTCGCATCTGTTTCCATACACAGCCACTACCCCATGCTTGCCAGTGTAATGCCTGGGATCAAACCTATCCTTTAACCCACATCAATTTATTCCTGTTTACCTCCCAGGTATATTTTGGGATCAGGCCTAGAATTTATTGGTCCACCTACCTATGACTTAATTTTCACACAAAGGAAAGGTTTTATCCAGGGCAAAAGACAGCTTTAGGGAGGCACAGTGTTTTCTAAGCTCCTCTAATTTGGAAAAGTGGGTGCCCAGGATCACAGCCCAAAGTGCAAAGCACATCATACCATGCTTTCAAGTGAAACTAAGAATTTAAAGGCTCTAAATTTTTCTGAGAGCTCCAGAAAACTACAAAGGAAACTGAAGAACACATCACCTGCAGTTGGATGATCACTGACAGCAGGCATCTGCCCCAATTCACCTCCCTTCTCTCAAGAGCCAGATTTTTTCCTATTCCAAATACCTTCCTACAGTTTATCAGAAACCTGTGGAGCCACCTTTTGCCTGATGAAGCACAAAGTTGCTTTTAAGTATTATGTCATTGATTTCAAGACCAACAAGTGTGCAACTGCTCAACATCTCTAGGAAACTTATAATTCGCATTTCTAATAAATCTCTAAAATTATGTGAAACATTATGCCCATTAACATTTCCCTTCAAAAATACTTCCAGAGAGCAAACTGACTCAAAATTTTACTAGCTGTAGGCTTAAAGAGGAAATTATTAGTTTGCAGCCTTACACTACCCTCAGAACTCCCTTATCAGCTTTATGATTTCTTAAAAGTATTGCTACAAAGGCAGACATGTGGAAGTCCAGTTGGAGAGCAGTAAAGCCTTGCCACACTCAATAAAACCTCTCATGGATGTAGTGTAACTGAAATAATACACTGAGAGCCCTTCCTGAAAATTCCTCCCTGTGTATTCCTACCAAAACCAGAAAGACTAATTTAACTTTTCCCAATACACAACGAATGTGGGTTGACCAATCTGTAATTAGAATGGGTCTGTTTTTTGAATGAATTTGTTGCTATAATTAGATCCAGTTCTTAAGACACAAAACTCCTGTAAGTATTTTTATCAGTGGGTTTTATTTTTCTTTCAAAGCCAAGCCTAGGAAAAAAGTCTGACAAGTGTTGAGACAAATTTACTAACTTCAATTCCTCGGCAGTAGTATTTATATGACTAGAATTTCGCTGCACAAGGCAATGCTTGAAAGAACAGCAAACACAGGAAGGGAGCACAGGAAAGGGAAATAATGGACTTTTGGTGGAGACATTACATCGTTTGCTTCACAATGTATCTCTATTTCACAGCCACAAGAATATCAGCCAGCTTCACGATAAGGAACATGTTTATTTAGAGAATAAATCTAGTTCAGATTTATCATAATGTCACTATTTGCCACATTACTACTACAGTTCCTGTCAGTTAACACTCAGTAGTTAATAATATGTTGTATGCAAAGGGAGATCTGAATGAGGTGTACTTATCACCTGAGAACTGTCTGGTTTGGAACATGGTTCACTCCACTTTTGGAGGGTTCATTCATTGCCGGGTGCAAGGAGACAAGAACAGACCTTCACCTGGCAGAAAACAGGTGACTTCTACCTCACAGAGTTTTGTTTTATTTTCCCAAGATTTTAGTACCAAACCTCACAACTAAGACAAATGACCAGGCTCCTGTCAAAAACTACAGACGGTCCAGCCAGGCCATTGCAGCAGAGACTTCTCTTGCCCTGTAGTGTGATGCTCATCATCATCCAGTGGGAAGCCAGGGTCTGGTAATCAGGTGTTGGGGCTGGGCTCTGGCTACAGCTGCCTGGGAATAACTGCTGAAGGAAGAGGGGCAGCAGCCAGTGAAGCTGCTATGCACACACGTTGCAGACACTGCAGGTGGAGAGCGTGGTTTTGGCCAGAACTGAAATCTTGAACCCAGTGAGTAGGTAACTTCATTAAATGTGGGCAGGAGATGGGGATAACCTTAAGAAATATAAATTTCTCCAAGCGAAGGAACAACATGCTGATTGCTATTCTGCTAAGCCCAAATGAACAGATGACCTCAAGGTGGGCTGTTTGTTTTACACTTTCTGTGCATTTATTGCAATGCATGCTACCAAGGCTTATCTCCAAAGGAAGCATGTGTTTCTGCAGTACACCCAGTTACAAACACATCAAGTGGTCAGCAATATCTGGTCCTGTTCACCCAGTTCACATGCACTGTGTGGGTTTGCCCTGTTGTTTCTGCTGCCACTATACACACATATACACACATAAATTACTCAGAGAGCTTGTAACTCATTCTTCAGCAGTAGTTTTCCCCATAACTCTTGACAAGGGGGATTAAGAATGCCTTCTGACTCTGCATTTACCAGTTCCTGGGAATGACTTTGTGATTGATGACTGATCTGCTCCAAGGGAGTGGACTCCTCCTTGTGAGCCCTCAGTTTCCATCTTCATTGTGCCCCAGACTGCAAGTTGCCATCTGTGCCTCTGGGGTTCTTCCACTGACACAGATCTCTACAATGTCCCTCATGCTACTACAGGAAGCCTCACTAATAGCTACGGTGATCAAAGCTATTGCCTCCTACATCAGTGACTCTGTCCTTCAGTTCTTGGTGTTTCTCAGGAATTAGAAGCTATGAGGCTGACTGGCTGGTTCAGACTACCATTGCCTTATCTTCTCTGGCAGATAAGTCATGTGTGGCCCAGCACGGCTATCCCCATGCTGTGCAGCAAGCTCAGGACATGCAGAGTAAGTCCCCAGACCACCATCCTCAGCAATGTACAGAACAAATAGAACTGTCATAATTCACGGGAGAACAAAGACTGAAAATTTTCTGCCTCAAGTGAACACTAAATTGCAAAGTTCCATGGCTCACCAAGTAGAAAATAATCCAGACCATTCAGTTTATTGTAATATTGGTTAATTTTACTTAGTTCCAAACTGTCCTTTTTTTCAGTAAGGTTCCTAGTAATGTAAATGTCATTCAGCTTTATTCAGATAAACCATGTCAAGTGCATATGTTTAGCAGAGAAGTGCTCCTTTTCTGCCAAGAATTTAATTCTGAATTTGTATAATATTCTTTGTGAACAAACAGAGTTCTTATTACCTTTGTAGAATGCATCTCCCCTCTACAGAAAATATGGTTACTGACAGAACAAGAGATGATATGGAATAAAAATAAATCTAACATTCAAAACAACAATGAGTATTTCTACATATTAGCATTCATACCAAGCTTAAAATCAGTACTATTTGGATCACAGATGACTATTGAATGCTATGACTAAGTAGCTATAAAAGCAACGATAACGACAATTTAAAAATAGTTAACAGTGTGAAATGGAAGATTTAATATATTTTCTTCTTTTAATGTACAGGCCATTCCCAGAATTTCACTGGACCATGTGGATAGACCAACTGTCACAGCTGTCTATTAAGGCTGAATTAGATGAAGACAAACAATACAGGCTTTGTGGTTCAACTGAAGCAGCAGTCTCAAAAGTTTCCATTTCTCATCTGCGGGCACTGTGGGAGCATTGTCTTCCCCCTCTCTGAAAAGAGAATGGAACAATTATGTTACTGAAATTCCTCCACAGTGGGTCTGAAAGACTGTTTATGTCCAGCCAGGGAGACAGGGAAAACTAAAAGCTGGGATTTCATGACAGCAGGTGGGAGCAGTTTCAGGGTATATACTTCAGTGACATAATGGTACTGATTCTTCTCTTCTAGGGTAAAGCTAGTGCTGCAAGATTTACTAGCAATGAAGGAAATGGCAGTAAAAATGCAAAGTTAAATGCAGTGGTAAAATTATTAATTTGAAACAAAGTTTTACAATTGGCTTTCTGAATCAGTCTGGTAATTGATTCTAACCTGATGCTCATGGTACTAAACTAGAAAGAAAAATATACTGGTCACAGAGAACTTTTTACCACTTACTATTTTAGGGGGCTTACTGAGTGAAGTGCTGAGTACCAGCTCTCATGGGAGTCAGGTAGGCTCAAGGGATAGAAAGCAATCACCCAATTTCTCCTAATAGCTGTAACATTCATTAGCAGCATTAATCAATGCTTGATTTGATGCAAACACATATTCGTGTGTTTTGGCATAACCTTAAGAGTCCAGGTGCTCAGGTTGTCCCAGTGCTCCCAGTTCAGAAGCAATAAGTATGAGAGTGTCTGACTGCTTCATTCTGTTGTACTAATAATTTCTTCTTTTTTTTTTTCCCCTGAGGTTATTCTAGTGCTAACAATAGCTCAGTGTGCACACACAAACAATTCGAAAGTGCTCGTGTGCAAATAGTCACCTGGGACTACAACTGCTTGCAGGAAGAGTCAACACATTCCAGAGAGTTCCCACTCTGGTTCTGACAGGGGAAGGGAGTGTAGAGGTTTCCAGTAACCAGCAAAGCTGCTAAGAAGACAGTGCCTACCCACAAGACAATCTGTGTTGTGATTTTCTCATACTCCCTGGTTATCACTCAATACCCCCCAAAAGCCACGTTGTCTTGCAGCAGCACCATTTGATGGTCCACTTGAAGAGCTTTCTACCAGCTGCCTCCTAAGGCAGGCTGTAAGCAGCTCATTTTGCACTCATGTAACAGCACAGAGGATTATACCAAGCACTGGGGCTTGGTATAAAGGTGTAACATAAAAAAACAAAACAACCAAGTAGTAATAACAAGTTATTCTCCATCTCTGGAAAAACTCTTGCCACATTTTTCAGTGGGCTACTGATACAAAGGTGCAGGGACCAACCCCCCCCAACCCCCCCGAAGTGAACAGAAAGTTTCCATTTTTGTGGCCAGAAAGTACTGGATCAGTAAAAAAGACTGAACAATCCAAATGACATAGTTCAAAATAAGCCAAAACCTTTGTGTTTTTAAGTTTCCATTTAGGTAAACTAATGCTGTGACACAGTGACACTTCCTCAATCTCAATTAGTGCTAAACTAATTAAGAAAACTGTTTTACACACTGCAGTGAGTGGTACCGCTCTTCTTTCTTGGATAATCCCTAGTGCAATATAATGGTGATTGAGTATCTAATTACTCTTTAATTGAATACACATTTTGTACATTTTTAGCTAGTTCAAGCTTAGTGCTTTTAGTCCAGAAGTCAAAGTCAGTGAAAATAAGTTGAACGGGGATTTGGTACCTATTGTATTAATGAATTACTTTTTGAAAGGAGCCTAATTATGAGCCAGTCTGAAATTTTCAGCTGTGTTTGTTACAGAAATACTTAATGTATTATCTGACAAAAGACTGATAGCATACATTGGTAGTGTTGTTATCCACGTTTACCCTTGTTTATTCTTGTTTAACAACAGCTTTTCTACTTTCTGGTGAAGTCCTCTACAGATGAAGTAACTATTCCCAAAAAAAACCTTCCAGGATTAGTGTCATAAAGTGTAAATACCTACAAAATCTGAGAGTTTTCACAGTAGCCATGGTTTGAAAAAAAAAATTATTAACAAGGTTAATCAAAGCTCAGAAATCAACCTCTGAATGTAAGAAATAATCATTACTTTTCCAAGAAGATTTATATCTAATTCTTTCATATAAAAATTTTATGCACCTATATCCTTCACAGAGAAAATTTTTTGTACAGAACTGGGACAAATGGAACACTATACATTTTATCGCAGAAGCAGGAGCAAAGATAAGGAGCAAAGCTGGTGTATTTTTAAGAACCAAAGGTCCCAATGTTCCTATAGCAATAGAGAGAACATATTTAAAAGAGAAGATATGAGAAAACTTCAGTGAAATGGATTATTTGTTGAGAAAATGCAAATAAAGAGACTATAGAGAAATTAAATTGGATGGCCACAATAATAGGTCTTTCCATCTGATAGGGACAAAGTAAGATGTCCCACTGCAGCAGCTTTAGGTCAAGATCAAGACATAAGATCAAAACCTTTATTCTGCTGCTTAAAAATAGTCAATCTCCTTTCTGGAGAGTTTTTCCCCCTATTTTGTCTTACCATATTCCTTACCCCCCTTGTCTCACACAATGTACTATCATTTTCTTTATAAAAGGATCTTGCCTTCTCCTCCTTAACATTATGATAAATCAAAAAGTTTAATAGTTTTGAAAAAAAAGCAAAAGACATGGGAGGCAAAACCTCTGTAAGACTGACAAAACATTACCTTTATCCTACACCTTCCAAAAAACAGCACCTGGAAGTACAGCCAGGTATGAATTCAGAGTGTGTCAGAAAAGAGAACAGAGTACCTTATCAAACCTTATGTTTCTTGAAATGCTTTGCATTCCTTCCATGAAAAGGTTACAATTTATTGAATCAACATCAAGTTTTGTGGGCATTTAGCTATATCTAGCTAACTAAAATACACCCTTGTTTGTCTTGAGCTATGGGGATGCATAAATGTTTTTAAAGAAAGTTTTATTGGGTAGCCCTGCTCTGTCATAAACTCTGGTCTTATCCATAAAACTTTGCTAACAACAGTTAGTGCTGACATTCTGTTTCTCGAGTGGCAAGTATCAGTTGCAAAAACATTTTCAGTAATCCAAGTAACTTGGTAGCTTTCATTTCCTATTTATTTACAAAACATGTCTGTTTGCTTAGCAAGACTTTGAATATTTTTCATTGCATTGTCTTTATCCATACAAAATAATAAGAATTAAAAATTCCAATAAGGGTAAGGATCTGGGCCCACCTGGATCTTCAGTTTCAATGGAGTAATAATATTCTGCTTAAATCTGTGTGATTTCATCCTGGTAAAACAGAGCACACTTCCAGTGCCTAACCTGTACAACACTGGTGAAGGACAAAAGTATATTCCAAGCTCTCTTCTCTATACAGATATATGTACCCATATGTCCTTCTAGTATCTTTGATATTTGAAAGCCTATTTCATTATATTTTATATGTGCTGTTCTCCTTCTCTAAAAATGGGTGTAGCTTTATCAGTGATGATTTCAGCTTCCTACCACTTTGACTCATCACTGATTTGCGGCATTTTCCCCTTAAGCGAAAATACCATGGCAGAGTTGCAGTGCGTGTTCAGACTCTAACTTGTGTGTTGTGCTTGCTAATAAACACATCGTGAGGGTGTTTTGTATGACTGGTATTGTGGACTCCTGGCTACATTATCAGCTCCCAAGCAGCAGTCTACAAAGCATACAAGGTTTATGGTAAGCTGCTGGGAATTACACTCTCAAAACTCTTTTTATGAAAAGCTGATGGTAACAGTGAATTATGAACAGGAAAGATTGTGTGATACTGGCAGAAACTCAGAGGTCACAAAATTTAGGAGCACTTGTCAGCGTGAAGTATCTTATTTGAAGCATAAGCAGGGATCTGATTCCTAGACTACCTTATGACTTTTTTGACTTTGAAAAGGAAGCACAGTTATCTTTCTCCTTGCTTCTTTAATGCAAAGGGATTTTGACAATTTTCCATTCCTCCACAATTTGTGTATTTCTAACAAGAGCTCAGTAAGGAATTGAACAAGGACAATTCCAATATGATACTAACTCTGAAAACTCAAAATGGTTTTCTTTCCCATTGAGGCTTGATCGCCTGCTATACTGATGCTCTGGCCTGGACACATAAATACCTACCACAGCAAGGACCAGCCTCTGGCCACCAAGTCCCTACATTCTGGCCCCCATATCAGAGGTACGTCACATAAGCAACAAAAGTGTTTTTCTAGTCACTGATTTGAATCATCAGAAGAGGGGAAAAAATTTATGCTGATATTACAGGGTTCACTTGCAATCTCAGGGCACACCATACTCTCTGCTATTACAATGAGGCAGTGGAAAACAACCTCAAAAGGCATCCTTTTTCAGCCATTTCTGGAGCTTTTGATTGCCTGAAAGCTCCAAAGTTTTGTTTTGTTTCCAGTAGGTCTCTGATTATGGTGTTTGGCCCTCTGTCCTACAGTCATGCACTCAAGTGTAAGCACATTCTCAACAACTCTGAAGTGGCAGCAGAGGGTGGGCACTGGACATAAGACCTTAAATACACAAGAACAATAGTCAGTTTTGGTGATAACATGAAGTTCAGTTTCTTTAGAAGACTGAAACTTAACAATTAAACCAATCACCTTTTAATCACAAACTAAACTCATGGAGACAAACAATGACCAATAAAAAAATCACTCACTTAGAAGCAGTATAAATATTCATATTTCAACAAATCTAGGAAATTTGTGTTTGCATTTCTAAAGAACTAGTGTTGATAATCTTTGTGTTGGGTTTATTTGGGTTTTTTAAACAGGAAAATGATAAGAATAGTTGTAGTAACCTAATGATGCATGGCTGCTGACAGCTCCTTCCTACACAACAGGAAAGGATGAAATCCCCAAGTGTTAGAACTTCTGCAGAGCAACTTGTTTGTGAACTTCACAAATTACAAATGCTACTAGTAAACTGAGAGTAAAGACATGTGGATTGCTAATGGTAATGTCCATTAAAATATAAATTTCACTGCAATCTGTTTAAACATAGAAATACAGTTCATAGTATTGCATCACCCTTCCCATTTCTCAAAGGCAAGGTGCAGCTCCACAGCTCCCTCTGGATTTGAATATTCTTTCATATTCTACAATCTGTTATCATACAGCTCACAATTCCATAATGAGGAGAGTGCACCACCACCTATTTAGTATTCATTTTAGCTCATTCCCACTGGCAACACCAGATCCCCTGTTCAATATCCTGGGGAAGGGCAACATAGTTTTGCTGCCACAACAGCTGCTCAGCAGCTCCAAAAGCAAGGAATTTGCACAATTCATTCACAAAACCCACTTGATACAACCACCACACAGCCCTCTCTCACTGCTGTGAAACTTGTGTTGTACCAGTTTTTCCTTGTCTGCTCAGATCTCTCACTATCATGCAGAGAGTTTCTGCAGTATCAGAAATGCAGTCTCTGTTCCTCCCACCCTAAACTACACCTTCCTTTTCCCCAAGCCTAGCAAAACCTTGCTATTTCAATGATGTTATTTAATTTTTTTCTCTAATCTTGAATTTACAACTAGGAAAACAGTCTTTATATTAAGCATGTTTTTAAACTGAATTAATTTCTGCTATCATAATTTACAGGATATTGGATAAACTTGCAGCTACTTGCAGCCTGAGGTCTACCACAGATGTATGTGTATGTATGAGGGCATATATGCACTTGTGTGTATAAAAATTGATGCTTTCTCAGGAATTTCTGAATCAGCCATGAATGAAAAAATGTTCAAGAGAACTTGAGTCATGTATGTATGCAGATGGAGGAGGTATAAGACATCATCACATTTGGAGGATATTTATGAATACAAAATAAATTGTATCTGAGATGGGGAGTTTTAAGACAACAGACTGGAGATCAAATTCTTTATTTTATTAATTATTCTCAGAGGAAAGCATATTAAATTTTATCACTTTAAAAAGAAAATACTCTTTTAGCAAATTGTTTTTGGAACAAGCTCTTACTGTCTTCTATTAAAAGAGCCTTGTGGATTTCAATGACTTCTATAACAAGCACCTATTTGACCTTCTCTTAGCAAACAGGAGCAATGCCATTTACCTACTCTATGCATGGAATCATGTATACACTCTGGTGTATAAAGGGATGGAGACACATTGGTATGCCATACTGAGTTCACTGTCATTACAAATTCAAGTTGATATTCAAGTCTTTGAAATCAGAAGTCTTGCTCATCCACGTATAAAGCTGTTCCATGGATATAAAAGAGGTGAAAGGCATGTCTATCAAATCAGCTACAGGTAAAGCAAAAAGAATTAAAGAGGGGGTGATAAATCCATTGGAAACCACAAATAATGCTGCCTTCAGTGAAGAGCGCAGCATAGGAAAAGTACTTATCCATTAGAAAAGGTGACAAGCCCCAAAATTCCAGCAAGCCTCTCCAATAGTTGCAATTCACATACTGAGAAATAGTGCCAGGCCTACAACTGCCAAATAAATAGCATCTAATGAAATGGAAGATTTAAGGTTTTTGTTGTTTGATTTCTAAGAGTGGTAGTATTTATTTTCCTCACTGCTAGGCTTTGCTGTATAACAATAGTAACTATAAATCTTATTCCAAGATCATCTGAAACTATCAAGAAGTAGCTTAGTGCCCATAAGCAAGGGTTCTGAGTCAAGCAGGAAGTAAAAAAGAAACTATCATTAACACTGAGGAAGTTATCCCTTCTCGTCTCTTTCAGAAAATGACTTGGGAGTCCTGGCAAACATCAAGTTCAAGCTAAGACAGTAATGCATCCCAGGCAACAGTGAAATTCCGCAGCTTTCTGGGCTGCACCTAGGAAAAGCATTGCCAGCAGGTGGAGGGAAATGCTTCTACTCAGCACCGATAGAACATCTGGATCACTGGGTCCAGTCCTGGGTTCCCCAGTTCAGAAGAAACACAGACATACTGGAGATCAGCAACAGGCTACAAGAATGGTAAAGGATTGGAGCACCTGTCATAAAAGGATGGCTGACAGAGCTGAAACTTCCCAGCCTCCAGAAAAGATGTTTCAACAGGGATTTTATAAATCTGTATAAATACTTTATGAGAACAAGTAGAGAGGATGGCACCATACTGCATCTTCAGCAGCATCCAAAGAAAGGAGAAGACGCAATAGGTGCAAACTGAAATACAGGAAATTTCATTTAAAATTTAGAAAAACCTTTTCCCCTGGAGGAGTACAGAGGTACAATTTGCTTAGAGAGGTTAACGAGTCTTCATCCTTATGATATTCAAAACTCAGCTGGACATGTCTCTGAGCAAACCACTGTAGTTAACACTGCTTTGAGCAGAGGATCAATCTAATAGATCTCCAGAGGCACTTTTCAATTACAACTACTCTGCTATCCTATTGTTCTTCACTCTGTAAATCTGAACTCAATGTTTTAGCCTTCCATGTCTGAAAGCAAATCTGTACTGAGCTTGTCCTCCAAACTCCTTAACATCTGACTGGTTCTTTCACTATCGGATATGATTTAAAGAGGTTAGAGATTTTCTAAACAGCTTTTTCAAAAGAAATGTATTTGAAAACTTCACCAACTACAGGAAAAGAAGGAAAAAAAGGTCATTTAATGGGATGTAATTTGGATGTATGTCAAAAACCCTACCAAAACAGAATCCAGAAACTCATTAACCCCAAGCTATATGAGAGACACACGTTTTTAGCAGAAAAGAAGCAGAGCTAGGAAAGGCCAACTAGATAGCAGCAAACTTATTCTAAAAACCAGTGGTTTAATGACAGCAGAGAAGCTACAAAGTTCTGTTTTGTCATCCTGAAGGCCTCCTTTAGAGCCTGGCCAAACTTTATTATTTTGAGATCTGGGCTTTTCCATGATGGAGGAACATTTTAAAAAAGTAGTTCTTTCCCTGGTATTACAAGTCATGATATTCCATGTTTGTGTCAACCCTGCTTCTTACTCAACAAATTAGAACAAATTACATCAAAGATCAACATATGCCATTTGATCATAAGCCACAAAGGGTTGAATTTTGTCAGGGTTTAAATCAAGGCTGAGGAGCAGATGTTCTGAAGCTTTGGGAGCATGGTGTGCATAGAGCCTGCATTCTGATTCAGTCAAAATTAATTAGACCTTTCAAACAACCTCTTTCTAGTCCTGTGGATACACTTACAGAAACATTTGTCTACTTCTTTTCCCGACAGAATAACAAGGTCATGGCAAACTAACATTCCTCAAGGTTCTTCAAGTGGCTGTGCCACACTGGCTTGGAATAAAAAAAAATACTGAAAAGTTTACTGACAGGAGTTCAGCAGCCTTGGCAGAGGGGTATTGTGTAAGAAAAGAAGTCAACCAGTATATTTGTAATTGTAATATTAAAGACATACCAGAGCTTTAAAATAAAAGATAATCTGCTCTTTGAAAAGAAGAAATGCTCCTCTTGAATCACTAGGATGATGCTGCCCTGCAAACTATTACTTCCCCATCTACTATTGAGTCTTCATAGCAATATTCAGCTAATGCCAGCAGTCCCATCTTAAGGGACTTCCCTTGTTCCATTGAAGGAAGGAATCTTTTTGGTGATTTCTGAGGTCTGTGTGAGGAGCTACTGTTCCTCAACCTTCCGCATGGAGAGGTGTGAGGATATCACTACAAAGTAAGCAGGATTGTTTCCTTTCCTTTTTACCCCTTTGCACAGGAGAAATGTGAACAAAGCCATGTAATTTCTTTTTACACTTCATTTTTTTCAGCCCTCTAAACTAAATAGCAAAGATATATAATGAAACCTTGATTAATTCAGTGCTACTTGGACTGATGCACACAAAACTGAAAAGACCTGACCAAATGAATTTCTGATAAATAATTCAATCAGGTGTAGAGAAACAAGTGTCGTTTCTTCTTGTGAGTTACACTGTGCCAGGAGTCAGAGTTCTTCCTCAGCACTTGAGTGTCCATAATTAGTATGGCCCTACAGTGAGGACTATTACTTTGCATTAAAAATTCCATCATTTGAGAATTAAAACTGCAGATTATTTTGTGAAGCAAAGCCGAGATAAATCTTATTATATAGAACAAATCTTTATAAGTATTGACAAATGTAATAAAATTTCAAACACGAAAGCAAAAGGGGAATTTTTACATTTCAATTCCATCATTGTAAAGGAAACTCTTTCATGCTTAAAATTCAAACTCAGTGTGTCAAGTAATTTCACTGTTACAGACTTGAATTACCTGCACTGGCCTGGGGGCATTATCACTCTCTGAGAAAAATTGTACTTTAATATTGCTACGATTTTCCCAACTAATTCTTATGCAGAAGCTGGGATGAATTTGAAACATCCATTTCAAGATTAAAGAGACAACATTTGGTTACTGCAGAGGACCATGTAATTGAGAATTGGTCTTAGGGATATGCCCAAAATTAAATATGGGAATGAGAAAATAATATTAAAAAAAGGTATCAGTGTTTTGGGTTTTTTGTTTAACTTCTGGGATGCAGATATTAAATTGGGTTATAAAATACCAATAACCCCTTACTTCAAAAATGTTTAGATGCATACACTATATCAAATGCTTATGCTATACAGAAAGACCATGAAATTGCTGGTCACTGTCCTAGCCAATTTAATAATTTCTATCATATGCAGGAGGGAGGATAATCTTCTCACTTAGTTTTAATGGATCTATTTTATGGAAGCACTGAATTATCCATCTTTTTTATGGGTTATCTGCTGCCTGATCATTTGTTACTTCACATTAAATTGGACACTGGACGCAGAGCATATTCTGAATGGGTTTAACTCCACAACACAGCCTGACATGAACTAGAAAGGGCAAGAATTTAAAGTACAAATAAATAGCCTTACCCAAAACAGTTTATCAAAACCCTTTTAGCAGCATGCTTTCCAGATGAAACCCTAGATGAATTTGTTATTTTGTAGCTTTGAAGAAATGTGAAGATAGAAAATCTGAGGCTTTTATATGATGTATTTCAACAGCAAACAGGGTAATGGGGAATACCCAATGTTTCTATTATTTAAATAAAGTTTTTTGTGGAAAACTACAGAAAAAATTTTACTATGTTGAAAAGCGGTAGTACTTATCGAAGAAAGCAATCAAACAGATTCTTTTCTTTAATTTTTCCCAGATTGTCTCTCCTATTATTTGCATTAAGGCAGGATCACTTCATTTCAAAATCAACCATAAAGCTGGTGCCTTGACTCATTATCTTCAAGGAACAATTTGCCTCAGAATAATAGAATGGCTTAAGTTAGAAAAGACCTTTAAGATCATCATGTCCAACCATTAACCCAGCATTGCCAGGTCCACCACTAAACCATGTACCTAAAATCACATCTACACATCTTAAATGCCTTCAGGGATGGTGACTCAGTCATTTCCCTGGACTTTAACTCTCTTTGAATCTCATTGCCGGGTTTTTCATTATAGCAAAACATCAATTAACTAAGTATAACAAAGATTAGGAGTAATTGTTGAGCATCGAGGAGATTTACTTTGTAACTGATAGAGGATGGGGGAACATGACATGAGACATTTTAATAATTGAAGCAGGGTTAATGCAAGTTCACATGTATATTTCTCTTATGTCATCCTCAAATTCTTCCTCTGTGAGTCAATGAAGGTGGAAAAGAAGGAGCAACTACTTTGATGAATGAAATATAAATAAGGCATGACAGAATTTAATTTGTTTCCTCTTATACCTTCACTGGAGTTGCCCAAAATTCAGTCTTGTTGGAAAAGAACAGCATTAAAAAAACAAAAAAAACCCCAAAAAACAAACAAACCAAAAAAAACACAGAAAAAAATTTAGAATTAAAGGCGTCCTTCCAAAACTACTACCCTGCTTTTTTAACAGGGTGAAAAGATCCACAAATGGCTGGCCTTCTAGAAACACGTAAACCAGTAAAACTCAGTAACTGGGGAAATATACCAAGTAACCAAGGCATACTGTGCTCTTCCTTACTGCAGCAGGAGAAATTGAAAACTACAAGAAGTAATTGTGATGTAAGTGGGCATCGTGATTCACTGTCTGGGTGGTGGTGAATTACCTTCTTGTTTTCTATTTCTTTGTTTGCATGCATGGCTTTTGCTTTACCTATCAAACTGTCTTTGCCTCAACTCACAAACTCTCTCACTTTTACCCTTCTGATTCTCTCCCCCATCTCACCACGTGAAAGTGACTGAGCAGCGTGTGGGGCTTGGCTGTCAACTGGAGTTAAAACATGACATAACCAAACTACTATACACAGGATACAACAGAAACGACAGTGACAAAATTTAGAACTGCAACAATGTATCAGAAATTAAGCTAAATTAAGCTAAATTTTCTACTTTAGCTAAATTATTTCAAAGTTTTGATTTTTCTGCTAAGTTTTTACTTACCTGACTGAAGAGTCATCATTGTTCTACCTCCTCTGCTACTGAAATGCAGCCCTGATGACTCTATCACTAAGTGGCTGAGTTGGTCTGAAGTTATCTCCTAGGATTCCATCAGAGCCCTCTAAAAGTTCAGCACCTTTAACATGAGTCCTCAGTCTTCGAAATTCCTCTATCTGAAAAACAGAAAAGCAGAAATGAAGAAATTGAGACACATTCTTCACCATGGGACTAATGATCAAAACCAGCCTTGTCCAGCCAATTCTGCAGCTTTGAACATTGGAGTGTTCAGGTACCATACAGTAAGGTCACTATACATTAGTAACATTTTAAAATAGTTATCAGCACTGTCAAAACATTTGAGATATAGAGAAAAAACAAGAATTCTTATGCACGTGGTTGGGCAAACTTATCCTTTGCCTTTTCACAACTTCTTTTAGGATCTATAACCTTGGCCATTGCAGATTACATCCTATGAATCAGCCTTAATGTTGTGTGTTTAGAGTAGCAATTCTGGTTTTCTTCAAAGAAGTGCATTTCAGGAATAACTTGCTTGACTATAAATTGCTTTGAAATTCTCCTAGTGATTTACTAACTGCCTGAAACTGTTGTCTTCTAAACCAGAAGAATACTGAACAGATTCTTTGTTTCAGAGGATGTCTGTTGACATTTTATACGGAAAAATACAGTTTCTGTGATCAAAACAAAATACTGCTTCAAAATATCTGTAGGTGTAGACAGTCAGGAAGTCAAATACAGTAAAAAATAAATATACAAGACGTCAGCTGAGCCAAAACAAATGTTTCTTGATTATAGACTCTTTTACGATTTTTCTGAATCTAATCTGGTGTAAGGAAGAATATGAGCAGCTTCCATCTCCATCCCTCATATTAGCATCAAGTGCTGCATGATAAAACACTTTACCTTACTGTTCACCAGTGCTGTTTTAAGGAGTCTGGTAATTTAAATGGTTACAACTACTAGAAAAAACGTTTTTTCTTTGACATATTCACAAGTTGTCTTACAACAATGCAGCAAATGTACTTGATAGCTGACTCCCCTAGCCTCAGCTTCTGTACTTGTATGACCCTGTGATGCTTCACTATGCAGTTCATCCCTAACTTAAAACTGAAGAAACACAGAAAGTAAAATGGAGCCTGGGGTATAGAATCATTTTAGCACCTAAGACATTATAGAGTTAATTTCTCCATGAAAAACACCCTAGGAAATATTACAGGGAGAATGTAAGCATGATTCCAGAATTAAATTAAATGAGGTACTAAACAGCAGGTAATGGCATTTTTATTCTTATCCTGCCTACAGAGAATACTTTTTTACTGCAACCTGGAACACTACTGCCCTCTTTGTTTTCCACTCTATAGCAGTACTGATACAGACTTATTTACTTGATTTAGATGATAGCTCTTCTCTGCTTTATTTTCCTCAAAAAACAGTGCACTTGGAAATCAACACTCAGCTTCTGGCAGCTGAGATATAAGGCAACAGCTTAGACTGCAAAAAAGAGAAAGCTCCTTGAAGGTGCTTTTAGAGGCAGAGTCCTGTTGTGGAAGATTGTTGTTGTTTTGTTTACCTAAAGCAAACTGAAAGCAAACCCACTACCAGCTTGGAATTGAAAAAGTCTTCAGAACTCAAGGGCTGGTAAATCACTGAAGGAGTTTTGTAAAAGCATCCTCCTTCACCATGGAATCAACTCTGGAAAGTCTGAGATAATTGCAGTTTAAGAAGGAGCACTTTACAAAAATGTGGCTTTTGTTTGATCTTTTGAGAATGAAATACTTCAAACAAACATAGATGAAGGAAAGGGAAGAGCAGACTCTCTGCAAAGCTGGCATTTGTGAGTTGTCTCCTACTGTAACTACAAATGCTCCAGCCCAGTTCCCACAGTGAAATCTTTCTCCAGGAGGTACTCTTCACAAAGCAGCTTCCAGTTTCTTCAGTCAGGAGAGTAGAACTGACCTGACCTCTGTGCCTGCTCCTTAGTCTTTAGGGAAGTCAAGAATTGTAGCTCTGCTCCCAAGGGGGAATTTCTTCTGAGACCAACAGCCCCCTTGTTTAGTTGTTCCTTCCATGGTTCAGACTGCCATGACAGAGACCCTCTACACACATGGTGGTTTTCTCTACTCATGAGAAGTACTTCTGTCAGAAAAGGACACCAGCTGTGCCAACACTACTTTACCTATTAAATTTCCATGTGACAAGGTAATAGGTGTGCCCTGCTCATCCTGTTTCATCGCTTACCATCTCCTCCCAACCCCTCACAAGTCAATGCTGTGAAATACACCCTGCAGGACTGCCAATGAAACAGATGTTTTAGAGGCATATGGCTAAGCACCCTTGGATATTCACATACTCTTACCAGGAATAACGACTTTAAAAAGCTCTTCTCCTGCCCAGAAGACACTAAGGATGACCTAAACCTGTTCACACTGAAATTTGGGATTAAGTACTAACCAGTGTAGAGGCAAATCTACAATGTGAACAGTTGGATTTCTACTGAGTAAAACCATTCATGTTCACATTGTGTAGAACTTTTTTCACCACTCATTGTATTCCAATCCTAACACTGCATTCTTCTGTTTCACTTATATATTTGCTGAAGAATAGAGCACACAAACTAAGATTTCGCATGTTTTCTATAAACATTTCTTCAGTATGAGGTACAGAAGCATTATCCTTCTGTTTCAAAATTTCACGTCTCCATGACTCCTTTCAAGAACACAAACCTACTTCCCAGCACCCAGAATACCATGAAGCTCAGAGTGCTTTTTTTTACAGTTTACATAAATTTTGCACAATTTCCACTCCAGTTCCATATGCTAGTTACTATTTCTGTCCTTTGGTAGTTTTTGATTCTGAATGAGGTAGACAAAAGGACTAGAGACCACACCATTCAATAAAAGACCAGTTAACTCTGACAATGAATACAGCAGAACAACAGCTCCTTCTGCATCATTGTTTAAAACCCCTACTCTGAGTAGCTTAGACAATGCACTTGTTCTGGGCTTCAGTGAACCACAAAGCACATTATTCACAAATGTCCCATTTTTTTTAAATATAGTGGAAAGAAGCATGACCAAGTCTTTCTCAATTACTTCCTGCATTTTACTGGCCTAATAGGAGTCTTCTTCCACTGAATTTCAGCAGTGTACACGCATGTGTGAGGTATCTCACAAAAAGAACACAGTTCATTCTGGGCTGTGTATTTCAATGGAAGTCAAGAGAGGATGACAAAAATCACAATAGGAGGACAGGAATATGCACAGAACGACACATGAAGGACTTTTTGATGGAAGTGAATTCTCATGGCAGATACAATTACTTCCAGTGAGGAAACAGCATTCCTCAAGATTCCAGGAAAGTGCATCCTGATGCTGCAGTTCTGAATTGCTCTTTTGCTATTCATATAACCATCACACCCAGATCTCCTTTCATTTAACATTGACTTAGATCAGCAGCATATCAACTCATCAGCTGAACTTTACTATCTGAAAATGTCTTCAGGGAAAAAAAAAAAGGTTCTGTACTTTGTAATGGTCAGCCTATTATGCCTATGTCAAAATAGCTACTTCATTTTTTCAAAATAAAAAAATGTGAAAATATTTTATGTGTTTGACCATGAAATAAAATGGCAATTTTATTCATTTTTTGCCCTTATGACCTGTAGTTTGTTAAGCTGATCAATATTGCTGTCTTAATTGCAGAAAATTAGCATCTTGTCTCCGCTATATGAACTAGCTTGATCAGAGGAAAGAAATAAAACCTATTCCTTATTATATTATGTAATTCTTTATTTACTTGTTATTGACACTCAGACCTTAATTATTTCATAGCCTGAAAAATGAAAATAGCCTTGAACTTGTCTCTCACTGGCTATAGCTACAGATGCTACTAGTATTTATATAAAGTACTTGACATTTCATTAGTATCCCAAAGAATAAAGTTCTACAAGGTAATGACACATGTAAAAATAATGTATTTAAACCCATTAGAAATGCATTTGCACTGGAATCTATGATTTAATGCTACAAGCTGGCTTAATAAAATTAAATGCCTCTACCAGCCTTCCATGGAAGATTCAAAATGGTATATCCTATACTACATCCTCTTATTTTCCACAGACAAAAGCCTTTGCATTTCTAATCTCTCCTTAATCACTCCTGGGCAACCTGCTCTAGATGAACCTGCTTTAGCAGGGCATTTGGAATAGATGATCTCCAGAGGTTCCCTTCCAATCCCAATCATTCTGTGGTTCTGTGATTAAATGAAATCTCTTATAGGCACTCATGCCCACATGCACAAAAGAGGCCAGATATTTCATTGCAGCCAAAATGCTAATTACAATGTAAAATCTTGGAATTTTAGGCTATAGCAAAATATTCTAGAACCCACAAAATCTTAATTTGGACATCACAGCGACCTCACAATACCTTACAATTTATAAATCCCAGAATCATCTCCTCTCACTTGCCCCATATTCATTTTTCATTGACATAATTATTTTACTGATGTATTTATTTTTCACTGACATCTCTAAGCAGTATCTGATGAAATACAATGTTTTTATCCCACCTTGGCAAAAGCCTTTCAAGCTCTTAATAATTATCTTTCCTGCACAACCTTAACTTTAATGTTGCAATCATAAATATCACTGAGGAAGATTTTTCTACTTGATGCTTATCTATGACAAGTATAGTGGATCCAATCCATCACTCGACTCCAGTGCCACCTCTCACCCTCATACAGTGCCAGTGGGAGGGAAAAGCTCCTCCATGACTTCCATGCCCTTCATCACCCCAATGTTTTTAGATTGGGTTGGTACCTATTAAAGTAATGCAGCAACACAAACCAGCTACCCCTCACCTAACAAAGGCCATGGTTGTGAATCTCAGTCTTTGCCCCTGGCACTATGGGTCACTCTTTCCCCCAGGCACAATATTCTTTTCGGAGTCTTATCCCCTTCACACAACACTCCAACATCCTGCCTTCTAGTGGTAAATTAGTACATAGTAATACTAACTGTAGTTGCATTTCTCTTAATTCCTCTTTTGTTCACCCTCTTGCTGTCTCCCACTACATGCGGATGGTTTAAACTTGGCTCTCCTCTGTGCACTGACTGGATTAAAAGAGAATAGAGACTACAAAATCTGCAACTATCAATATCATACTATGTCTCAGTATAATAGTTGTGGACTTTGTAGAGCTGATTAAGTCCCCTTATTTATCAATATAATATCTGGACAATTAGCTGACAAGTTAAAAAATTTCTTTAAAAGTTATTCTGAATCTAATAATGCTAACAGAATGCTGTTTACTCAGCAGTAAGCAGCCACAAGTCTTATCTTTTCATAAATAAATAAATAACAGATTCATGATGGGATGCATTTAAGTTGCAGCTACCAGACAAATAACTTACTGGGAGCTATTGCTTTTATCCTATGATTAGATCCAGAATTCAGTTTCCATAAAACAAGAAATGCTGCCAATTTTAAATTGTTAAAGATGTTAAAATATTGTGCTGGCATCACTAGAAAATTTAAAAATATAAAAGCTGAAATAATATAAATCCAAATTTTTCACCTTTTATACTTTTTACACATACTTCAGAGCAGGCAATGAAAATGAATGCATTCAGCTTCAGCGATTCTAGGTAGTTTCATTTAAATTAAATGCACATTCCTTCAGATGAGATTCACAGCCTGCAGGAGAATATTCATCAGGAGTTTTTGTTTTTACTGGGATTATTTGTAGACAGATTTGAAAAGTTTTACATAGAAAGGCTCACAACTGTTAGATTTAATTCAAGAAAAAAAACCAAACATTTTAAAATACATACATGTGAAATCAAATTTAAATAGGTATTATTACAAAACTGAATTTAAAAAGAGTCAGATAAATTAAATATAGTTCAATGCAATCTAGCCAGTCTGTACTACATTAACGTTTTTCATTCTCCAGGATGTAGTGCCTCCCTGTGCTTTTTTGTTCCTTTAACATTAAAAAGCAGTGATATTTGAAAGCTTAAAATTACAAAGAATTTAATTTCTTTTGCCCATTGAGTTCCTTTTTTCTTTTTCGTTCACTTAAACATAAGAATTATTTTAAATGCAGATGATAAATGATAACAAGGTTTTTCATCTCTGACCTTTGCATTGCTTTCAGTGACTCAATAGGTTTAACCTTTACTTGAAAAGCCATGTACTGATCTAATGGGATCTTTAAGGAGAACAGACACAACGCTCTGATATATACATTTGCACGCTATAACCTTTAGCTCATAACCATATTCCAAGGTCACTCTTTAAGTACAGCTGTTACCTGCACTTGGGACACAGTCAAAGGATAGCGAAATAATATCCAGGTGACACCTTCACTGCAGGGTGGAATGGTTAGAGAGCCCTCATACACCCAGTAGTCACGCAGAAGAGGATCTGAAATCAAAGGAAACATGGAATTTTAATGACATTAAGGAAGTTAATGGTGTCTTTCAGTTATGACAGCTTGTGACAGCTGTGGGCTCGCTTGCATGATGAAGTTAGTAAGCAGAAGCTAAGGTGTGAATTTATAACCTGCCAAGAATTGCCCACTACTTCCTCATATGAATGTATGTGAGCTTGTGGTCATTATATTACAGTAAGTTACCCTGCAGAGGAGCATTGTAGATGTGAAAATGCCACTCTGTAGATGTGAAAAATAACAAGTGCACAGCTCTTTAAATTAATACAGCAAATAAGCAACGTTATGGGAATAAAAGAATTCCTGTTAATGTCAAAAGCTAAAAGAGACATTGAATTTTGAGGACAGAGGGTCTGCGGTGATTGAATTTTACTGACTTCTACATTTAGGATATGTCTCAAGAATTAATTTCATTTCATTTTTTAGAAAAAAAAATGAAAATTCAGCTGAAGAAAAGCTTTCTACTTTGCAGTTCTGTGATATATTTTTTGAGATGCACTGGTGCTTCCTTCCTTTAGAAAAGTGAGTTGAATTTCAGAGGGGAAAAAACATCAAGGTTTACCATATAATTACATGTTTTTTTTAAGTTTATGTATTTATTAATAGGTTTATAAATAACTGTTAGAATAAACAGTTCTTGCTGAAGAAAATGGACAATATTTTGTCCATCCAGAGTTTTAACTCTACATACAACACATTTGATTTTAATTATTTTAATTTTAATTTCTCATAGATTCCAATCACATTACACTTCGTAAGTGAGACAACACAGGGCTTTCCTTTGCTGCTGTAGGCCACACAGCCTAAGGAGTACAGAGAGGAAACCGACTGTAAAGGAGGGAACAAGAAACAAACCTAGAGAGAAACTGGAGACAAAGTGTGGTTAATCATGGCATGGAGAGCCAGGGGGAAGGTTGTGACTACCTTGACAGAATGGGAGACTGGAAACAAATAAACCTGCTTGGTTGAACTAACCTGTTACTGTCATTTCACTACTAGCTCAGAGAAATTAAATCTTGCTAATGAAGCCTGTGATTGTCAGTAAATGGATTTTGTTTTGTTGGTGTAATTTTCTTTCTCAGCTAGGAAATTATGTAGCAAATCCATTGACAGCAAGTTGCATTATCAAACACTCAAAAGTTAAGAACTGCAAGAATTAATTCAGCCCATCCTGTGCATGCATCGTGATATAGTGTTGTTACATGATCATGTGTGTCTTTTCTAGAAAACATTTCAAACCTTTCATCATCTACTTGCAAAGACAAATTACTTTGTTTTGAAAAGTAAATAATATTATTTAGAATTCTCAGTACACTATGAGGCACTTGGTCTTCTTTTTCCCATGCTATTGAAATCCTGCTTGTTAGAATATTTTCTCATTTTTCATATTTCTAATACACTCATTTCTCCAGTGCCTGAGAGCTTAAGTGAATTAATTTATCCTCCCATACCCCTGAGTGGTGAGGAAGGATAGATTATCCCCTCACTTTAAGGCTGGGGAACTGAGGCAGAAAAGATGAGGTCAAATGCATCTATTCATTTGAGTGTTCAATATGACATGCTCAGAACCTGATTTCTCAGAATATTTAACTTTCTATAGCACATAATACAGTCAGAGCACTGCTCCCATTGACTTCTCTTGGAGATGTAAGCACTCAGCACTTCTGCAAATCAGACCCCATGATCTCAAGTCGGGCACCTAGAAAATGAGGAACACATAGTTAGAGATGACTTGTGAAAACTTCTGTTTATGTGACTTGATCAGCATCAAACAGGAACTGTGAGACAGGGGTCCTGCAAAAAATAACTTATGGTCATGCAATCAGATGATGTTTCATAATGGATATGCATGAGAGGCACAGGCTGCCTTAATTCCTGCAATTCCTAATTGTTGAGCACTTGATTTTACAACCTAGATAATATTCTTTTGATAAAATTAATATAGTTTAATGTAGACCTAGGCTACTTTGAAAAACTAAAGATCTTGCCACTATGACAGAGTTTAGTTCAAATGGATTCCTCGCAGAAACATTTCTTTTTAGAATTTTTTTTTTTAAAGTCACATTTCTTAGTGTTACACTTAACTTTTAGCTATGTAAGTTTGAATTTGTCTCCCTTTGTCACTTCTCCTTTTATGCTATACAACTGTCATTGCATCATGGTATTGTCTTTTGCCAAAAAAACTACCTTGTTAGGTGGGTAGCCTTACACTTCCTATTTTATGACCAAGCAGAGAAAGGAATACAGCTGTCTCTCTAGCTGGGCTGGTAAATGCTCAACAAAGCTAGCCACAATGTTGTCAGCAGTGCACAGGCTACAGTATCACATCCCACTCACACAACAAAGGTGCAGATTTACAGTAAATTCCAATGGGACTTCACCACTATCCCTGTTAGCATGTGCATTACCAAAATGCATTACCACCTTATGGGACACACTCAGGCTTGCAGTTTAGGCTAGGCTTTAGATTAAGATTGTCTCAGCCTCTGCAATCAGCTACTAATCCACATGTGCAAAAGTAAGCAAAGGCACCTACCTGGCAATAAAGAGTTGGGATTGAAACAGGGTATTGTTTTGGACTTTCCCTGAAAAAATGAATAGAAATCAATCTCATCTCTAGCTTCTAATAAAAATGCTGATGAATGACGAGGTAAAACACATTCTGTGTTCTTACAGAATTAAACCCTGAATTCCTGTGGAAAGCAACCTCATTAAGAGCCCCGATTTAATCATCACTGCACTTGTCCTTGCAGCTACACAAACACATACTTTTATTCTATTTTTTATTTCATTTTTTAAGCTTATCCCAGCAATTTGTTAACTTTCTGCCTTTAGCACTTTAGGACTTCTTTCAGGTCCCAGCATTGAAATTCTCTACATGAAATTCGTACAAAAAGAGTTAAAAAACAAGGACCAAAGTGACCTTTACTTAACTGATGTGGATAACACTTAATAAAATAAAGCTGGTTCCACATATTTAATACACGAAAACGTTATGTATGCCAAAGTGTGTTTGATGCTGGCCCTTTGAAAGTCATCATTATAACAGTCACACAATGGTGAGGCCTTTCATGACCTTCCTCTGCTTGGCCGTTGTCTCAGTAATGAAATTAGAGTTCCATACGCTATTGTTTTCTCTGACACTTTCAGAAATAAAGAGTTTATAATAATAAACATAATGACTAAAGTTTACCATATATTATTTGACTAAAAGATTTCGATTAGTTTCTAATTTTTCTGCACTTCAGCATCTGCTGTAGTGAATGGTAATCTCTTTTGACCAATAAAAAAACATGCCATCAATACCTCTCAAACTCCTTTTAAAATCAAAGGTATGTATGATTATTTCTATGTTACAGATCATGAAGCAAAGAGATGGAACTAACTTGCCCAAGGTCATTAAAGATAGCGTCAACATTTTGGAGAGCACTCAAATCTCCTCAGTCCTGCTAGGATTACTATCTGTCCTCAGGATCCCCCATACATAATCCACTCAACAAGTTGGCATTGTGTTTTTGTTGATTTCCCTGCAAGTTAATATGGGTGCTCAGCTCATCTGTTCTTTTCCTCCACAGATTAAAAGCAGGTAAGTTTGGAGATATGGCTGCTGGTGTTCATTAAGCATGTTGCAGTGCTTGCACTCACACTGACTCCATGAAAATCACTGAAAAGGTAGGACTGGCAAGCAGTTATTGGTATAGATCAAACCTTCTGGCCACCAGAAAAAGAAGTACAAAAAATATATTAGCTGAAAAATATTATCGGAATAAAATACTGAGATTTTCATGCTGGCCACCAAATGGTGGCTTTTACATGTGGTTTTACTACAGACATAACTGAAATCTTTCTCTTGTCTCCATACAGACTCTGCTCACTGTCTCTCTGGTCATTAAAGGAAGCATTGCTTCAGACAATGCCTTACCTTGTACTGGATGTCCTGAAGAATTTCAGTAACAGCCTTTAGGCCCACATGCTCTTTTCCTATCTGAAATACAGCAAGCAAAGGTGAGTTTCAGTATCTTGGTATTTCAGAAACTGTGAGGCAAAACACAGGTCAACCAGAACAGTAAGTATTATAGCTGTTTTTAGTTTAGCTACACAACCTTGTGTTAATCAAATACACTGATACATGACAACTCCAAAAAACTAAATCATTATTAACACCACCAGCCAAAAGTAAAAAGGGCTTAAATAACTTTAAAGCAGAGACAGAAACTCACAGAACAAGAGTCATAATTAAGTCTGGTAGGTTTTGATTAACCTTGTTTGGCAGCACCTATTCTACGTTGAATCAAAATTGTGCAGTATTGTGGTATATAAATGCCAAGGATACAATTTGTCCACACCGGTTTTTGTCAGAAAAGTACACAGAAAGGAACAGAGTGAACAAGCACAACAGACACTTCTTGAATTTGTTCCCACAGTGTTGCAAATCTGGCCCAAGGTATCTCTGAAGCTCAGAGGAGTTTTTTCCTGCCTGCAGAGTGCAGAACAGCAGATTCCCTCTCTCACAGCACCTTTGGGATCCTGCCAGGGAAAGCCAGGCTCCCAGCAGGCTGCAGCACTGCCTCTGCTAAAAGCCTGCAAGGCACGGAAGATGGGGCTCCAAAGAAACACATCGAGATAAGAGATTCTAATTTTATATGGACGTTGCCCACTCTGCACACTAAACTCAGCTGCTTCTGACTCAAATCACCCATTCCAGGATCCTAGTTTTATCTTCAGAACAAAATCAGAAGGGGCAGAATGGACTTCCACTTGATTTCTTTGCCAACATGTACAAATACAAGGTGAGGAAATAAGCCAGCATGAGAGAAAACAGGAGAGCTAGACCCTGAAAAATTTGTTTGCTTTTTGTTTCTCTTGGAATAGAATGACACAGTAGCCACTGGAAGGAAACAACTGAATGTCAACAAAAGGTACTTTGTTATTTTTAGGAATTCAAGAGCATTTTCTTTTGTTTCAGAATGGAATTTCAATTTCAAACCTTCAAAGCACATAAAATATATTGAAGTCACTTCAAAGATGTTGCTTCTAAATTAATAATCCCCAAGGGCTGTCACTTAGATATTTTCACTGACCTTAAAATAATATATTTTGAGAACTGTGGTACAAAATTATTTTTCCATGCCTTTACCAAGAAAAAAATGGTCACCAAATTTCCTCTCCCTGTTTTCCCATCCCTTTAGGAAACAGCTTAAATATTATTTTTCCTTGGTCAGTTGTAAATATATGATGCCTTTCTTGGCTAATGAAAAAGCTTTCTGGAATGCTTAAGAACACTGATGTGGGTGAGAGACCTGAAATGGAAAATGTATCATTGAAGTTTCAAATTTATTTAAGAACTTATATATAACTTTCTAAATGACTCGAAGGTTACCTCTGCTGGAATGAGAAGGTGACTTACATAAGCAATTATCACACAGCCCTCTAGGACACAAAGCTGAAGACTTTCTAACTTCCATTTTTAGCAGTTCTATCTGAGTGTTGAAGCAGTAATCAATGTACCTTTGAATTCAGAGGTAAAGCTCAAAGGCACTCATAAACTCGTTATGAAATATGACAAATTAATAATACCACTGTGAAAGAAAATCCATTTGATCTAAGCATGAACTGGAAACCTCTTCCTCCAAACCCATTTAAATAAAAGTTTGCCATTTCTCATGAGGAAGATGAGAATCTGGTGTTTGAGGACTAAAACTGAAAGTTTTTATAGGGTACAGTCCTTGAAAAACCTTCAACAGCAATTAAATTACAATGCTAACTTCCCAGATTACATTACACCTTGTCCCCAGGAAGCTTTAAGCCTCCTCATTCCAGGCTTTTCTGAGGGTCTCTGGCAAGTCTTGTTAACACTCTCAGTCTCTGAAGAAGTAATATGACCCTACTTTGCATTTGTCCTGTGTGAAGAAACACACTTGTTCCTGTGCTCAGGAAAGCACAATCCTACTACCAGTTTTCAGCAGTGTCAATGGGTTTGCAGGCCTTTTTTTCAATCTTTCCTCCTTTCCTCTATCTATTTCCTCGACCCCTGAACAGGAGACCCAGCCAGGAATTAGGAGAAATACATCATGGAGATAGTGAAGCACTTGTCCCTCCTGACAGCCCTCATTCTGCCCTCTGAGAAATGAAGATTTGGATGTATGCTTATAGCCAGAGCCATGGAAAGATGCCTAACTATGTATTATCCCTTCTTTAACTAGCATACTTCCAATATCCTGTTTAAACAAGAATTGATTGCTTAGCACACATATAGAAGACATGACTGAAAAATATCTTTCAAATAGAATACCAGCAGTCATATATTGTTTTCTATTATCAAATCATTAAAAATTAAATAACATGGAAAGGACCTCATTATCCTCAGATAAATGACAGTGCATAGTAACAAGTGTAACACAGGAAACTTACCTGCACAAACAAAGCAATAATAGCTATGCCATGCTTCTTCCCTACTGCCTCATCAATGCTGCTGTACAGTGTGGAGTTCCAGTGCATTAGATGAAGCTAAAACAAAGCAGTGCAAATAGAGTGATAGAGAAATATGTTTTGTAATTAAAACCACCAGCAATTTACATCAATTAACAAAGCCTCAGCATGTCGTGTGCACATGCATGACTACACATATGTGCATGCAGGGATAAGTGGATTTACTATTGTAAATATCAGAAACACCAAGAAAAAAACAGATAAATTTGCAGATAAAATGATGTACAGCCATTTACCAAAAATCTACATCAAAGGTGTGAATGACTGTAGTAATGATGATTTAACAACTCCCTCAATCTGAATACTGAAATAATGTCAGCTAATAAAATCCACCAACAGTGCCTCTCAGCCAGTCAGCTCTCTCCCAAGACAGGAGAATTATTATGGACATAGGCTGTCCAAACACACATTAGACTGACTGTACTATCATAACACCACTTGTCTCACACACTACCTCCCATGACAAATCATTCAAATGTCAGTAGTAAGAGTAGAAGTGATTTCAGAAAAGGTTAAACACAGAGAAAATCAGGCAGAGAAAAGTGACTTGAGGACCACCTTAGGGATAATGCTGAAAGAAAGATATAGTAAAGAGAAAAGCAGCTAATGCATGGATACATGGGAGGCAGTAGACACTGGATAGTAAACACAAAGTCTGTTGAGGTGAAGTGTCACAGCATAATCTGGGAAGTAGTGTTTGAGAAAAGTGCTGGAAGACAGACTAGCAGGAAGTTGGAAAGAGAGGAAAGAATGGAGGGAGAGGAAGAGAGTTGAGGAGAAAAGTGCTGGAAAATGAGGAAGGCAAGGCAAGGCAAGGCAAGGCAAGGCAACTATCTACTGAAAGGTAATATGCATTTTGAACACAAGTTTTTCCAGAAATATAAGTAAATGTAATCTCTGTGCCTAGGACTGGTAACACTGCAGAGCTTCAACATCCTAAGTACAGCTGCTTTGAAGTTTATCTGACAACTCTTAAACTTAATTTCCATTGTAAAATCAAGATCAATGCTTTGTTCAGTCATGTGTCTAAGAAGTTAAAACGTCATTTTTATAGCTAACATTGTTTCCACCTTCAGCAAAATTAGTATTTAAAACAGTGTATCTTCCTATTTTGTTTTTTATTTCTGCAGAGAAACAGCCTCTATGAAATGCTTATTGCCCGTTACACAACAGGAGTTCATTCAGGCATCTCAACATTTCAGAATACCAGTTCTTCAAGCAAGCACTCTCCAATTATTTATTTCCAGTATGAATTTTAGGCACTCCTCCTGATGACCATTATTCCAAAATTAGATACAAACTTCTAAATGAACATATTGTAAATTGAATTAAATTCCAGATTATCACACAGATAATTCTATTCATTTTGATTAAACTTATCTGCTGTGCCAAAAAAACATGAAACATTTTTCTTAGCAAATACAATAAATCATTTTTGCATGAGAACACTAATGTAAATAATCTACTTGCTCACAGCTACAAAACTTCTAGATATACAAGTGCTGCCTGTTAGAACTAAGCCCATGCATTTACTTGTTTGCATGCATTTCATCACGTATAGAAAGCTTTGTTACACATTTGATTTGCCTTTGTATTTTAAAGCCAGAGGACCAAATAATGAGATTTCAGTCTCTGAGGCTCTGGTTGGCAGACAGAGCCACCACCACCTGCGAAGATAAAGCCAAAGCACCGCACTTCGCAGAGACCAGCCTGGCGTTCGCACCAGCTCCCCACTAGAGGGGGACCACAGAGCCCCACAGCCCGCACCAAAATCCTGATGTCAAGAGGGAAATGTGGAAGAAGAAGGTTGTGGTGACTTCAGTGGGGATGGCAGTATCCTCAATGCTACAAGGACAGAGCTGTGTGGCACCACGACTCTCTTCGGCTGGGCATGTCAAAGCAAGCTTGTCCCTTGCATCCCTTATTGGTACTGCTAACAACAGCACGCTGGATGCACTGCAGTGTATTTGTTATGTTCCCGTGTCCTGACTCAAGGTGATATTCAAAATTAGCTATTCACAGAAAATGTTCTATCATTAGCTTGCTAATTATCACTGCTAACAGAGCAAATGTTCAATCATTTCAGATTAACAAACTGAAATTAGATGGAAAAAAATAAATAATACCATGATACTTCCTAATAGCAGGCTAACGTATCATTTGTTTTAACTTTATAAGACCATGCATGCACACTCAAACAATTGAACACGTTTGGTTATGCACTTAAATAAATGGAAGTCAAATTATTTCCTCTACAAAGTCGGGAAAATGTAGCTCAAAGCAGGGCTGGGTAAGTACATGAAAAAGTCATTCAGAAAGTGAGGTAGAAAGCAAGTAATAAGTGTTTGTAGTAAAGTGTGTGAGTTTTTTTAATCATGTTTTATCCTGCATATTTGTAGCTCTCTGGAGCTGCTCTGACTTTTGTGTGTTCTTTTTTATTTGTAAGGTAACATCAGATATAAACATCAGACAACAGTTTTCAACAAAAGATGGCAACAAGTCTACAAACATTACAAAATCTGACCTCTTGAGAGTACAGACCACAAAAAACATGGCCTATAACTCTTGTTAATATTTATGGGAATCAGATGTGCACAGAGGAAAGACCTCGGTGCTTTCACAAATCTTGAAACTGTCAATATGATATAATGTCCATGCACATGGACAATGTCTTATCCATGCCTCTGTATCTGACAACTAGGAATAATCACAGAGGCTATTAATGTTCTGTAGTTTAGTAACCTCATTTTCACATTTATTTGAGACAGCTGTTTGAAAAGTGCTCACTCACAAGAGGTGAGCCAGCTCCTGATATGAACAAAACCATGAAGGGCTTTTTAAACATTCAGGTGCAGTGCATCGACAGCTTCCCATTGTGTGGTTTTCATTCAGAGTACAAAGCAGCCACACATGTCAGTGTGGCAGGAAAGGCTCTGCTCACCTTGTCAAGTAATGTTTTGATACTTGGTAGTTATGATGGTTCTACACAGCCAAAATGAGTCAGCTATGCTGTTACTGATTATCGGTGGCTGGCTCGACGTGCCAGTCAGTATATTTTTACAAAATAATCAGAAAGCTATCAGAAAATCCCTAGCACTCAAAAAATCCACTTTTCTCTTGAAAAAAAACATAATTTTGGGCCTTTTAACACTACAGCTGTAAATCAAAGAATTGTAGCAGTGACTTCTTTAAAATCAGATAAACTGAAAACTCATGAAGGCAAATAGTAATAAAGTGCTGATAAAGTTGATTTGCTCTGTGAACAGCTGGAGAGGCTCTCCTACACAGTGAAGATTAAGAAATCATTCCAGGTAGCAGAGCAGACCCCCTGGAAAGATTATTCTGTATGGAACAAATTCTGAGAAACTTCTCAATTTTCATCCAGCACCCATTCAGCCAAAAGGCTACTGAACCCAACACTTATTTAGGAAAACCTGACAGACATTAACAGGGGGCCTGTTTCACAAGACTTTCTCTTAACTGAGTAAGTACCTGAGATTCTAGCTTTAAAATCAATAAACATTTATCGAATAAAAACCCTACCCCTTAAATCCATTCCTTTCTCTAACACAGAAATGCCTTCTATGTCAATATGAAAAGCCCTGATAGTAGATTTTTAGACAAAATTGGAGTCCTGGGATGACAGATTCTGGCAGGAATCAGTCACTGTATGTGACCTATCACATTCATCAGTTCTAGAAGCCAGTGTCTCTCAATAAAAAACACAGTTGCAAAAATGTACAGAGCAGTCAGTGGTCCAGACTCCCCTGTGGAAATCTGCAGGGTCTAAAGCTCACTGAGAGCAAAAACGATCTTTTAAGCTCTGCTGATGACCTTACTTTATTCCCAGCTCACACATAAAATATATAATGACAGGATAATTTATGTTGGAAGTCACCTCTTAAGTTCAACTCTTTCACAGCAGCACCAACTTCAAAGTTAGCTACTAATTCAAAGTCAGATCAGGTTGTTGAAGTCCTTGTCCAACTAAGTTTTGCATATCTCCAATGATGGAGGTCTTACAACCTCTCTAGGTAACCTGTTCAGTGCTTGACCTCCCCATATTTCTCCTTGTACCTAATCAGAATCTCTCCTATTGCAACCTGTATCTGTTGCCTCGTGGTTCTTTTGCATTCCTCAGGATTCTCTGTTCGGGAGCCCAGGCATGAATTGCCTGTGACCACAAATCAGTATCCCATGACTGACTCCCAAATGATGCCTCTTTCTCAAACATCCTCAGTCATCCACTTGTTGGAATGACCATGTTTCACCTAAGCTTACTTTCAACTAAGCTTGCCCAACTCTTAAAATATCAGGAAAGTTGCTACTAGCTCTGTCCCTTACCATGACTTGCTGGTGCACGTGTCACCCACATGTCAGACCAAACATGACACAGGCTAATTCCCTACAGGAAAATACATCCTGAAATAAATCACAGCTCATCATCTGTTACGATCTATTTGAATAATGGTAAGGGGAGAAGAAGGACTCTGCTCCAACATTTCTTCACTCTTGTATGATCTAATGTTGCAAATTTGCTATGAACCTGCACAATCTGGAATGTCCTGCTACCACAAAAAGCAGTTCATATGCTGTAACTCTTTCTTTGTGAATACTTACTGCTAAAATGACTGAAACCCTAATTTGCTGTTCAATGTGCTGTGTTTCCACTGGCTAAGTCAGGCAGTTTGGAACAGAGCACCAAGCTCCTCTCCCGCTCCATAGGAGTCAAAGGGAAATGTGCCAATAGTAAAAATCCTTCTGACCCCCCTGGCACCAGAACCAGGCTCTACAGGAGCCTGATAAAACCACTGGCAGCTCAGGCAGCAAGAGGCAACAAGAAACACCTGACCAGCCTGGGTGTAGGTCCTGCCTCAACTTTATTGGCAACCATAACCCATAGTGCAAAAGTTTGTGATGTGGGGGATTCTTCTGTTTAACAGACTCCTGTTTGTGCACTACACACAGTAGAAGACCATAATTTTTAAACAATTCCTCTTTAGATCAATTGGAATATCTGACCACAATCATCACTGGACCCCTGCTTGAAACTCTGTAGCTGGCACAATCAACCACTGCATTTTTTCCACTCTCTCCATTCTTGATTGAGAAGCTAATTATTACAAAAGCTTCTTTCTTCAGTGCATGCTGCATCATGTGTAAATTAATCTTCTAGTAACCTTTGTTCCTTGCTCAGAACTAGGATATTCAGCTATTCCTTGTTAGCTGTGCAACCAGCTGTTACAAGCTCCAGAAAAGTCTGCTTAGTCTAATAATATTACAGGATAGAAGGCACCTCTCAACAAATCTCTCAAGGATGAGAGATTTGTTATTGTTCTCATATCTTCCCAACTCTTATTTCAATGTATACAGGCTTCACATCAAAATACTAATAGGGGAATACAGCATCACGATGTCTTCATCAGAGGGGCAACTAAAACATGTCAGTCTGGAAATCTTGAGCAGACTGGGTTTTGTGATATTTCTGTCACTGCTGAGAAAGAGTGTAGCTCAAACACTCATTTGATTCCATAAACACCATCACTCATTTGATTCCATAAACACCATCTCTGGGATAAATCAGTATCTCTAAGGTAAATTAAAGCAGCTTTAGAATTCCTCTCATAAAGACTGTGGAGATAATAAATGTTCTCCTGGACTCACCCAAGTTTGCCAGGGATCAGTAAATTCCAGTTTCATTCACAACATGCCATAAAAGTGGAGTAGGGAACAGTAAAAATAGCAAACTCTGGCTACCTAACTAGGGCCATCAGGAAGGCTTTTTCCTGGATTGAGAGGGATGAAATGAAGCGGAAGATTTCAGCTGGTAATAATGGAAAGCAACACAGTCTAGTTGTACAATAATGATGTATAATTTCAAAAGCACAAATATTGCGTAAGCAGTATCTCAGGAGGACAAAATGTGGAAAAATTGTGTCTTTCTATTTTACATGTGCACAAGAATTTATGAGTTGATACTTGACTTGGCACTGAATTGTTTCAGGAAGCAATTGACTAAACTGTTGGCAGTGACCATAACATACAGTAATTAAGTTCCAAATCCTCAAAAGGGGACCCAACCAAGGATATGACCAGGGCACACAGCTTCCAGAAAAGTGATTAAAAAAACCAGAAAGTTAGTTATTAACAGCCTGAAGGAGAGGTTTAGGAAAATAATGTTAATGGAATTGATACAGAGACTATTTGAAAATGTCGTAGGAGAAGCAAGAGTATGTGTGCATACTTCATGCCACAAAACAAAGAAACAAATACCCATGAAGTAAAAAAGTCTTCATGGTTAAACATTATAGTTCAGTCAACGTAAACATGCTTCCTTTGAAAATGCTAATAGAAGCAAATTACTAAATCATTAACTCTGGGCAAAATGAAGAAGAGGATGAGAATGTCGTTAGGTTATGAATTAGTGCACTTGGTTTATGCTTCCAGACTTGAATTTTTCAAGGCTTCTACAGTGGATAGGTGTCAAAATACCACCGAATTTCAGTATAATTTAAATCCTCTTTAAAATTCCATACTTAGACCACTGTAATGAAAAAATTACATAAAGGGAACTCTTTGCCTATCTTTGAAGGTAACACTGAGTTCACCACTAAGAGACACAACTGAAAGCAATGACAATGAACACAGATGACAACACTGTTAGGATTAAAAATCTCCTGATTAACATAATGCAGGAGAAGGGAAAGCACAGTTTCTGCTGAACTTCTGCTTGTTATAATTTACTGAAAGTGTTAAAGATCGAGCAGATCTAGTTCGCGCATTAATTGTCAGGCTCTGAGTATGTTCAGAACAAGATGACATTCCCTGAACAAAGAAGTCTGTAATCTAAGATCAGAGAAATGAGGCGCATGTAAATCAAGATGGAGCAGAGCACAAGGTATCCTGTTCAAACAACTTCACAATCACAGTGTCAGATACTACATGTTTCAGGTCAAAAGCTAAATTCACAGCTAAAACATGCTGAATATATGCTTGACTGGGACACCAGGGTAATCCAAAACCTTTGCTGACTGGTGCTCTCCTCTCCATGAACATCTTTGAAAGAAAGAAGAAAAGCTGTAAAAAAAGTTATTTTTGTTGAATCATACAAGAAAGAACTGCAAAGATATCTTTCAAAATCTATTCTCTTTCCAAACAAGCCAGCCTAGTGAAAGTAGAAGTAGTCTAAGCAATTGTGTGGCATACCTTCAGATATGCCACTCAAAAGGCAGTAAATCGTGGGACAACTGAATTATTTGCAGCATCTCAGGAAACACTATTGCAGTTTCTTTTGGCAAACTCACTAAAGAAGTATCTACATAGCAGAATAATAAAAACATTGCAACATCTAATATTAAACAGGAATCTCTGTTCCCTTTGAAAAGTCTAATCACATGCAGCATCCTCATTTCATTTTACACAAAGAACTATTGGTCCATTTAAAAAATGAAATTAACAGCAGGAAGTACTGATGTACATGGAAAAACTCAGAACACAACAGCTACAAACAGTGAACTAAAAAGAAAAGTAATAGGAACCATAACAGTCCAACCAGCACTCTTCTTTCTGTTCTGGGAAAAGAAGCCAAAAGGTCTAAAAAAGGTAAAAATAAAAAAAAAGTAATCCTTGGGGTTAATGCAACTGCAACATAGATGTTTTTACTCGTCTCCTTGTTTGCCCACAGAAGCTGCTGACATGTAACACTAGCTTGCCTGTTTCTTAGGAAAATCACTGGCTAAACCATCATAGGGTGTAGGGGAAACTGAGAATACATAATTTGTCATCTCTGTGTATTTATTTTTTCTTCACGTTTGAAATCACAAGCACAGCTTATGTCTACTGACACACACAGGAGATTAAAAGAAAACAGGAATTAATCAATGTAATGTAAGAAAAGGATCGAAAAAGGCAAAATGTCCCTGTCTCTATGCTGCCAATTTTCAATATCAACCTAATGGTAGGAAACTAAACAGCTACACACTCATTACTGTCAGATTCATAGGTCAGGCTCTTCACTGTGCCAAGTTTCTGCTCAGTGTGCAAAGCAAGGAGCACCACAGAGTAGTTTATTGTTCCCTACTGTGTTTGGCCCCAGCAAACACATAGGCTGAAGTGCCCTGGGTCTGCCTTTACCTATGCTAACAGAAACAAATATACTTTCAAGCCTTTCTTTTTCCTTCCTTTGAAATTTGAAATCCAGGAAGGAAAAAGCAAGATTTCACTGCAAGATTCTTCAGCCTACCTTCAATCTGGGTTCTTGCCAGCCTGAGAGGGTGCATGTGCATGTCTGCATGTGCTTTTACAGCTCCACAAAAGGGAGAAGCTTGGAAAAAAGACTGGAACTTGATGGATAGTTGATGATATTACAGACTAGCAATATCATCAAGAAGACAGAAAACACAAAATGCTATAGGTTAAGTATTTAATTCTGGAAGTGTGAGTTATATGACTAAGCATTTAATAAAAGCATCCAGTTCCAAAGTGTTGCCTGCAATCTGTTGTCTTGGATTTAAAACCAGACTGTTCGTATGTGGAAGGTTTTAAATCACCAATTTAATTTTCAATAGTAGATTGTCTCACGAAGGCAGAATAGAAAACACTCTTTCTCTGTTAATTTGCCAAGTTTTTTTAATAGTTTATTTGTATCCCACAATTCTCTGTGTTTCAAAGGTAATGGTCTGTCTTACAATATGAGAATCTGCAGCTGCATGTTATCTTCTTAAGTAATAATCTTGACTCTTATCCAGCAAGCAGTTGTTCTTCCATAATACACTCCTCTAGGAAACTCAGTCAGGTTTTTGTTTCCTGTAATGTTGGCTAAGCTTCCTTAGAAATAATAAACTTTTTTATCCTTCTCCAACAGTTTTCTCTTGAATTTCAAGTTTACAGATTGTGTAATAGTGTGCTATACTTCTCTCCTCTTCCACAGTTCCATGAACTTCACAAATTTTGCTAAACTTTAGCTGTTTCCCAGCTCAGTTCATTATGTGGCTTAATGCTGGGAAAGTAAAAAGTCAGGAATGACCAGTGTCTCATTGAGAACAGTGTGGCCCACAAACTAGGGCATCAGTTAGCCCTGTGGTTAAATCATTGAAATGGGATTTACAACTTAAGTTAGGTATTCCACCACTACAGTGTCTGAAACTCTTACTAGAATTCGAGCATCAAGGAATCATGAGCCAGTTCTCCACCACTTCTACAAAAGGCATCATGTGTGACCATGGCCAAACAATTTAATCCCTTTGAATTTGTTTTCTACCAGTTCCTTGGCAATAGCAGAACTCATCTCCTTTGTACTGATGTTTTAAGGATTATATTATTTGTGTTTGTGATGCACTCAGGCAGAACAGCAAATATTTGTGGAAGCCTCTTAGGGTTTTCAGATCTTAGAGGATCTACAAGTTTCATCCTTTACCTCTTGAGGGCCATGAGTGCACCATTAGCACAAATAACAAATTTGGGGCTAGCATCAGAAATCTATTACTTCTGTTTTTTAGAGTATTTACTTATGCATTGGGGCCAGTCTTGGAACTGGACCTGACTCAAGCATGCAGCATGGAAAACAACAAAATAAGGAATCTCCTTTCTCCTCCTTCAACAAGTTATAAGTAAAACAGTTAGGCCTAGTGGCTAGGGCAAAGTGTCAAGGAAAACCAAATAGGAAAACCAAGGCAGCAGGAACTGAAGCAAAATACGTGCAGAGTGCCAGCAAGGAACATGGCAGAAATTAGAAAAGTATGTACAACTGAAGCAAATTGCAGCAAGGGCACACAGCCAAGAAAAATGGCGAAGACTTGAGCAGCAATCTTGTTGCATTCCAAACTAGGTTTGAATCCTCCTCAGAAGTCCCATCTGCTAAGACACTACAGAAGGTCTTCTCCCACACCAGCTACATTAGCAGCCATTCTGTTAGAGTTGGGGAACAAAGTTCTCTATAAGGATTGTGTGGTAGCAACCTCTATATCCACGAACACAAGCACTGTCAGCATGACAACTGTGTAAGAAAGTAGAGTAAGGAGTAGGCAAATCTGTAAATCTGCTCAAGGAATGGAAAAGAATCCTGTATTTTTAAATATGCCAGAAGCTATATTGTTGCTACCACAGACAGAGTATACATGTTAAGAGTTCTTCTGTCCAAGGTTACATGCCTGCCTCCACAAGGATGAAGAGCCACCAAGCAGACTGCAACTGAACATCTCACCTTAACCCAGCAGGGCTGCAAGAAAATTTGATGCAAAACCTCTATTACAAGCAAAACACAAAGACTGCCTGCCCCTTCTGGCAGAACTAAACCAACAGACCGAGATTAGGTGGAACAGGGAGCCCAGAAAAGGGCTCCTCTCTTCAGTTGCATCTTTTTATTTTCTTCTCATTCTCTTTTCCTTCACCCAACTTTTCTCCTCTTGCAATTTTTTTTCCTGTTAGTTTGTCCTATTCTGATCAGTCATTTTTAGTTTGAACTATTTATTTCTCAAACGAATACTGAAATTCTCTTTTCTGGTAGAAGTCACTAATCACAGATGATTGCAACTGCCACCTCAAAAGTGGTTCAGGTGCATATGGGCCATAAAGCTTCACACAAAACTCAAATTACTCCTAAAAAGCAGAAAAAAGATAAAGAGGCATTAGTACACACTATTAACACCACTCCTCTTTGACCTGGTGTCAGGCAGATCATACATCTTCCACAATCTAATAAATATATTGTAGATTTTGCACAGAAGGGAAATCACATTTGCTACCTCTAAAGATCTGAACCTTTTTCCACATGGCTTAACTTACACTTTTTTCAGGTGTTAGACAAGATAAAAGCATGTTTGTGCAAGTACATCAGCTCATTTTTGCAACTGCTTTCAGGAATTCACAACAGAAAGCACATAGGTGCATTCCTGAAAAATTAAAACTGTATGTGAGTGAGAAAAACAAGGGCCAATCGAAGCTCATATTGACAAACTACCCAAAAACAAAGTATGCTCCAGAGACTGCATGTGCCTACTTAGGTCAAATTAACCCTCAACAACAATAAAAACATAACACTGAAAGAACTTAAAGCACGAGCAATCTCAGGAGTCATAAGCTGATCAAGTGTGCTTTTAAAATGATGGTAATTTTTTCTTTACCTTGTTGCTGGTTTCATGCTTCCCTTTATACTGGGAGGGGACAAAGACCTCACAGCTTTGTCCCATGGCAAAAAATCCGAACAGAAATCATATCAATTAGGAGACTGCAGAGTGTATGATACATGGAAAAATGCAGAAAAATACTTGAACACCTGCACATTTGGGACTAGGATCCCACATAACACTATTTACTGACAGTCCTGGAACTGGTGCTAAGACAAATTTTGCCCACAGAGTGCTGTGTAAATCTAAGTATTATTGTTATGTTCCTAAATGACATCTGCACAACATGTAAAAAACTGCTTTTGTAGAAATCACTGAGATTTAGAAAACAAAACTGAAAACATCTGTTTAAATATTGTCATGATTTTCCTGTGGTTTTTTGCAATTCTGTCCTCAAAAAATAGATGTCCAATGAAAATATCTACTTTAAACAATTACTGGTCTTATCCATAACCTGGCAAGGATACAGCTATTACACGACCGTCATAATTTCCTTATAAGACACACTGTATTTAATCACAGCTAAGAGTGTTCACCTGCAATGATTCCAAAATTTAGAAGATTGTCCAAGACAATTAGTAACAAGTTAAAATTCCACCAGAAAACTTGGACAGTGTCTGAGCAGAGTTCCATACCTCAGCACAATGCTACATAAACTCTTCTAGAATCTGTTCTTTTTTCCTCCTGTTAAATTCATAGATATCCTTCATTCAAAGGTCTTGTGCTGCCAGTACGAGAGGAATTCATTATTTTTTTCACAAGCAGGCAATCAATGCAACCAACTAAGGCAACTAGATTTACTCCTTGGTTTACCTTTTAGAGTCAATTACTTGGATCATAGTCCTGATAAAGAAACCACTGTCATCATGGCCTGAATTCTGCTTGCCATTCACACCTACCCAGTCCTCCTGCAGCTTGTAAGTCTCTGAATGAGGAGGGAGAGACACACTGGCAAGCACACTGGTTCCCAGGCCTTATACTACAATTACAAATACTCTGGTTTATTTTTGAGTCCAGATAAGGTAATAGGAAAATGATGAAAAGAGACTGCAAGGTTAAATAGCCTTGGCAAAGAATATTAAAATTTGGCAAAAAGTAAATTTCTGTGTTGAAAGCATGATACCTTCTCTCCAGAAATCCCAGAAAGGGGATGCACTGTGTGCAGATACCTGATTTCAGAGATACCTGTGGGGCACAGAGAAAACCCCACAGTGAAGACTGTAAAGGCTTTAGTAGGTAAGTGTAATGTTAACAGCCTAACCTAAAGACCTAAAGCTTTAACTCTATTAGATGAGTACTTTTGGCACCATTTCTTGTCAACAAAGGAAAACATCATGGTTTAAATCAAATCAAGGGTAGGATATGTGTTTTGCACTCTGTTACCTTCATTGCAGTAAGTATTTCAGTTACTCTGAAAGAATCTATAGAATTAATTAGTTTGCTCCTTGTTATGCAACAGAAAGGAACAGGTTTTTTTATTCCTGTCCAGAACTGATTTTGGCCCTTCCAGCAGCTGTATTTTATTCTGTTCCACTCAAAAAATGTAGGACAGACAATAATAGTTTTTAATCTTCCTGAACATCTTGGAAACATTTTTAAAATTATTTTCTGCCAACCCACTTCTACTGAGAGCTTTCACATGGTTTGCATCTAATGTAATCCTACATTTTAAAGAGGATGGATTACAGAGAATTATCCTCCTGGTTATATTTCAAGTGGTGAAAGGAACCTTTTTATTTTCCCTGATACAGTTTTATTTCAGAGCAGCAGCCTGGAAACAACTGTGCCTTTATGGTCAGCTCATGCCTTTGGTCACACCACCACTTGACTAAGAGGAAGAGACAACTTTAAGGCCCCTTACATTTTTCCCTGTTGCCCTTCATTTCAGAAGTAGTAAAAACAATTTTTTTCCATAAACCTGTATTGATGTTATCATGTGATTTACTTTCTCCTGCTTGATTTCATTTCTTTTTTGACTCTAAGTTCATTCAGCCTGGTACTATAATATGCCATGTTTACACAGAGATTAGACAGAATAGGGACTCGTTTTTAGTTGCTCTCATTTTACTTTGTTAACAAAAAAAATAGCAGCAATTTGCAATTCCTGTCCTCTTCCCTGTTATACATCAGAGGTAAAGGCAAAAGTCAGTTTCATTAGTTCTTCATTTGCTTTTCCTCCTTCTCCAACCCATACTCTTGGGATCAAGGAGTAGAATAAAGATGCCAAATAGTTCCTCTTTTTCCTACACCTAAATCAGCTTCAGGCAAATAACATGTGTAAACGTGGATTTCACTGCTTTGTGGAAATCCGTACTGTAAGGCACAGATATATGGTAACCTGTCCCATCTGCTGGCAAGAAACAGTCTCTCAATTCAGCCATTATTAAGTATTTTGCACATGTCATGGTCAACATATTTTTGGCCAAAAGGCAAAGTAGCACGCTTTTACATGCAGTAGAAGTAGTTGGTGAGAAGGATTTCTAGAGAGTGTTGCACAAATGTTTCCTTCAAATTCCTGGCCAAAGGACAAGAGCAGTCTTCATTCTCTGGTTTAATGAAAAAAAGAGAGAAGTATTGGTACCTACAGCCCTCTGCTCTTGGTTTAAGAAGAGGTGTTACCATATATACTTTTGACAAATATTTTTGTTTTGTCCTGCTTTCCTTACTCATTGCAAGCACAGATTTTTCAGTGAAAATGAAAGCACTGGCATATCACTGTCTACATTCTGGTTTCTTCAATCAAGGAAGGTGGAAAACACATCTTTGCTGAACCTCATAAAAATAAAAAAACCCAAAGAACTCGGCTTCCAAGACACATGAACAACATTTTAGGACAATGTGTATTAACTCATGAAGCTGTTCCAGAGGTTACACAAGCTTTGTAATCTAACCAACTTCACCATGAAACTACATATCCTAACCACAGGCAAAGATCCTGGCTGTGTAGTGAGAAATAATGGATTTTTGCACTAAGAAACATGGGCTATTACCCAACTATAATACAGGATATTGCCTAACTTCTTTCATAGAAATTATGGTACCAAAGATGAAGAGACTAAGGAAGTAATTGAAGATTTGTCTTCCAAACTTTGAAAAAGTACACACTTTTCCAAAATCTTTTACAAAGGTCATTACATGATAATCTGAAGCTGCTTCACAACTATTTCGTCCAGTGTAATAAAATAAAGTTGTACAGTTTTCAGCCCTAAAAAAAACCAGACTGCTGCTTCAATCAATAATTAGTCTCAGATAGTCATTTCAGATCTCATCAATTTAAAAGCTGATTTTTGTAGAACTGCTCAGGTTTTAAAATAGAGTAGTAGAGTGTGTAATCTAGACCAATGTGTTATGTTGTTAATGTATCCACTTAAACCAAGCACTTCCATTTTCATATCACTGCTTATCTCTTTGTTTTCCTCTCACAAAGAGAAGAGAATCCCTACCATTTGCCATGGAAATAATTTCTAGGTCCTTAGGAAGATGACCTACTAGATTTGTTACACTTGAAAAAGAGTCAAACTTATGCACTTGGTGCTCAACATATTTCTAGGCATGTTTTGATGCACAAATAACTGACAGCTTATTTTGTATGAAAGCATGAACTACATTAGATTGCTTGGATGTAGCCAAAACAGGCATCAATTGGTGTTTGTGTTCAGTAACCACAAACTTAGTTCAGCTAATTAGAGCATGTTACTTATAACACCAAGATTGTGGTATCAATTCCCATATGGGCCATTTACTAAAGAGTTGCACTGGATGGTCCATGTGGGCCCCTTCCAAGGCAGGATATTCTGTCAATCTGTGAAACCCAGTAGAAATCAAGGCAAATATGCATTCAGAATATGATAATTTCCAACAACTGCATAAACCAATGCCAATGTGAAATGCTAAGAAAATAAGATTTCCTGGTCCATTGATCAAAGCTATTGCTAATTAAAAAAAAAAAAAAAAAAAAAAAAAAAGGCTGTATCTGGAATGGAAATAGCAAATCTTCCATTCTGGAGTCTCAGCTGTGCTACACAAACACAGTGGCCACAAGCACCTGTTTTATTATTGCTCAAGTATAATATTTGATCTGGACAATTTGAGAGGGAATTAATATAACAGCTCTTTGTGCATAAAAAAGAAGGAAATGCAGTTCATCTATCAAAAAAATTGCTCTGCACTTTCTTGCAACTTGGGGCAGAAGATGATGAATTGGCCATTTTCTGCCATAAGAATTTATCTGTTTACAAAATGAAACATTTACACTGTACTTAAAGTGTATTATGAGTCACATTTTTTCTGCTAGAGGATTTTTGCATCAATAATTATTTCTTGGAAGCTAGAGTTTAGCTGAAAGCTGCTTAGATGAAGGAAACAGAAAAACACTAGCTTGCTCACCTCCAGGTGATGTTCTTCAACTGTGCCAGAATTCTGTTTGTGCAGCTGCTGTACTGCTTTTAAAGTAGGTGAGGAATGAAATCCCTTCATGACTTATTAAGTTTGTTGTATTGTATCTCTGGGTCAAGCAATTTTTTCTCTGGACTGATCTGAAGTAGATAATTCTAGGTTTTCTCCAGATTATGAATAGACTGTTCTCACATACCACCAAGATTGTTTGCAAGTGATCTTTAATAAAGAGACAGAAAACCCTGATAGTCCCAAGTACAGTTCTCAGCATAGTTAATATGAATATTTCTTGAACACCACATACTGGATCAGCCTTGAAGAAAGCAAGCAAATTTATAATGAATTGGCTACTTCCTGCCTCAGGGGAACATTGTATCCTGAAGGTCTTACTGCCCATATAAATCATATTGTATATATTATGCCAGGTAACCAGGATGCAGAAGCCATTCCCTTGTTTTCCCTTTGGTTGATGAGTCTTACCCATTCAAGCAATTCTGCATTTTCAGGACCTGTCTGGAATCAACCTGCTAAGGGGATCTACACATGGATGTGGCACTTAGGGACATGGTTTAGGAAAGGACTTTGGCAGTATTATGGCAGGTTTATGATTGGACTTGTTGATCATAAAGGTCTTTTCCACCTAAATGAGTCTATGATCTGACTCAATTCAATCTGAAAACTCCATATGACTAAGTTTATATATGTGAGTTTGTGATAGACCAGTGCAAAATAGCAAACAGCAGAGACCAAAATCTGACCCACAACTCTTAAAGAAAGTATTTGAACAACCCTAAGAATTAGATGGATGACGTAAATCCACAAGATTTTTACACTTATTTCTGCAGTAGTTGCTTTAGTATTCTTTAATATTTTTTATATTCTTTTCCATAAGACAGTTCTATTCTAGTAGTCAGGCACTCATGAACACTACTACAACAATAAATTTCCTAGCACTGAGCACAGTGAAAAAAAGAAACAGTTTTAGACTCATGAGGGATTATGATAGATAAATAAGGCAAAAAAAACTTAAGAACTCTGAAAAATCTTGAGTTTCTTTAAAACAAATAGTACACAGCAAATTAAATAAAAGATGCAAAGCTGAAGTCACCAAACATCAGAGTTGGTATCTGTTAAAGTAGTCTTGCAGCCCAGGAGCTATGGAATACTCCAAGCCATTCCTTGGCAGCTTTAAGCAATGGGACAGTGGGAAGTGAAGTAGTACAACAAACCACTGCTGGAGGGCATGAAAAAGAGGACCAAGCATTTTGTGTTGCCTATGACACGAACTCCATGAGGAACTGAATATTTTAAGACAGCATTATTACTTTGCTTTTATTTCAAAATCGTGTACTTCTTTCAGATCTTGCAGAACATACAGAGGACTATCACATAATCTTCAATTTTCAAATATGTAAAGCTGTTTCATGAACAAATTGCTCTACACTTACTCCAAATTGACCTAAATTGTTATTACTCACAATGGAAATATTTCCAGTGGCTAGTTCTCCCCAGCTATAGCTATTATTCAAGGTGACATAGGAAGTGTTGAAATGGCAGATCTTGTTAGAACACTAATAAGAAAGAAGTTAATAATTCTGCAAGTTAACTTTATGACCAATTAATCATATGGTGTGATGACTGCTGGAGGCATTCTATTCCAGATGCATATCCTAATTTACCTGCACTAAAGCATACCTCAGGAAGATAGCTTTTTGGTTGAAATATAAAGCATGCAGAAAAATAAAAAATAAAGCATGCAGAGCTAAAAGGAAGCTGCTTTTGGGGCACCAAGAATTCAGGCTATGAAATAAAATCTTTTGCATTTCACAGGTGTTCTACAATGCATGCACTCTTACCTCCATGGGAAAGGCCTTAAAATTAACAGTGTGTTCAGAACCACGCTGGTTTTCTCTCCCCCAGTGAAATCGAACATCATGTAGTTCAAACTCGTGTCCCCGAGGTAATGGCCCCCCTATTAACACTGGGAAAGAAGATAAGTGGTAAAGAACTCGTATTTTGAAGCAGACTAGACACTGAATATATTCTCCAAATACAACAAGGAATTTGTGGCAGTCTTCTACCAGCAAGGAGTTAAGTTGACAGACTTGTCACCTTTACTCCTGAAGAACCTTGCAGGTACAGAACAGTAATCAAGGCAGTTATGAAGAACAGTAAAACTGCTGTCATACTGAACTTTTAGTTTTATGATGCAGAACACCAAATAAAAGCACTGTACCTTTACCAGTCAGAAGAGGGAATGTTTATTTGTCTTATCAAGACATTAACTGTGTGCTCTAAACAGATGGCAGAGGCTCTAAATTGAACTGGGAAGTAACCTCCAAGTTGTCCAAATGTTTAACCTCCATCACCTATATTTACTATGGATCACAGAAATTAATAGAAAACTTTTGATTGCAAATATTTTGCTAGGTAAAGGTGTTCAGTCATATACCACCTGTCAGGCTTCTGAGATACTGAACGCTTCCATACCAAAATATAATTAAACCTACAGACCAGAGAAAAAACAGCATATGCCATTTGCTTAAAAACAGCTTCTAGGCAGCCATGGGTTTTCCTTACTTAAGTTTTTTAAACATCTGTAATTTCTTAAAAGCATCTGTCCACAATCACAACACATGCACAGAAAGAATGTATATAGTCAGTACTTTCACATTGAGACTTCCACCACAAGTACTAAAAGCAAGTAACTGTGAGGCCCAATCTGCTATGGAATTAATCAAGGGAAACATTTCACCCAGGGATTTCTGAATCTGCTTTAGATCAAATATTACACCACAACCTGGAGGTAACTTCCCACTAACATCATTGATTATTGGCTTCAAGGCAGGGCTGAGTTTTATTTAAGGGCATTCACAGTCTTCTTCAGAATCCATTAAATTCTAGCTTACATTTCATAGACTTGGAATTAATCTTTTACAATCTCTGATAATTGACAATGATTATTTAATTGCATGAAATATAGCCTTAGGGAATTAGTTCCCTAATACATAGCTATTTTGACACACAAACTATACTGCCTGAGTTTGGAGCACAAGAAGTAGTGCAATACTAAAACATAAGTTAGCAATTGAATCATGTTACAACTGTACAAACACAAAACCAAAGGTATGGAAGTGTAAAAAACTGAAAGAAAATAGATCAATTATGGTTTTCATAAGCAATTACATTGGAAGAAAAAAAAAGTCAAATATTCCAATTAATCCTCCTTTAAAAATTCTTTACAGCTAATCTAACAGCCTTAAGAGTTTCTAAAACGAAACACCCTAAATGTAGTAACAGATTCAGACTTGCTTCTTAATCTTTTTTTATCTATATTCTTTCTATACCTATATCCCCTAAAATCTACAAATCTGGTGAACACTCGGGGAAACAACTCATTGAAGTATTTAGAAAACTAGATAAATAAAAAGAATAATGAATTAGTGCTTAATTAGGACAATAATATAATAATAATAATCTCAATTAGGAAAATTGAGCACTTTTTCTGTTTTAAAATATTGCTCTGAGAAAAACTGTAACTAGAAAAAATGTTCTCTATATGATATAGTTCTGGATCTCCAGAAGCTTCGAAGAGTTTATTTCTAAGGCTTCAGTTAGGACATTGATTCCATGATAAAACTATTTCATAGCTGGTCATGGTTCTTCCATCTAATGCACAACATATATTCCACCATCAAAATGAAAGCAGCTGTGAAAAAGTTGGCAATTAAATAATGAGAAGGATTTGAGAATTCCATATGGACTGCACGTCTTGAATTAAAGGATAAAAACATTCATCAGTAATGACAAATTTATTTTTAATACGTATCTTAATCACTTTACTTTTTTCCATAAAGAAATTTTTCTTTGACTGTGCACATTAATTGGATAGAGTTTCAAAAGCATTCGGTGCTCAATAATGTCCAACAAAATAATCTGGCTAAATGAATTTGTCATCAGAGATCTCTTGTGAGGAAAAGAAACTGCAGGAGTTTCTGAAATCCCTGAAAAATGGCCAGAATACTAGGCCAGGTTCAAATACAGCTTATTAACTATTTTATCCTCTTGGTAGGTTTAATAAATGCTGTCTTCTCCCTCCCAAATTATTCCCAGTTAACAAATGGAAAATGGGAAAGGAAAAGCTGAAACTAAACCAAGATTTCCTAAATCATAATTCCATACTTCAGTCATAAACCTTTTCTCTATTTCACATTTTCTTATAATTCAAGACTCATCCATCTGGCATCACATTGCATTCAAATATAAAGGAAGTCTTTCCTTTTTTCTAATTCTCTTAATGGTTTTGCAAAGGCATTTAGGCATGTGGGTCCCATCTTATTAATTATCACTACTAAGTTACAAACTGCCCTTGGGAAAGGCAGGATGGAAGAAGCTACATTTTGACATGCAAATGATGAGGTCACTTGTGGTCACTCTCACTTCCTCCACAGGAGAATTTGAGAATTCCTGATCCTGCAGGGAGAACCTTATCCCTTGGGAAAAGAACTCTGCTTCTGATGAAAGCAGTAAAACTGACTGGAAGTACAACATCTCTCTTTTATTGAAAACCTGCAAAATTCCATGGAAAGAAACGTTCTGTGTTGCAAAAATACATGGAAATTATCATCGAAAGGAAATTATAAAGGAAAGTATCATTATTAAAATAACAAGCCCTTCCTTTTTAAAAAACTGTAAAACTGAATTGACTCCCTCACTTAGCACAGCTGTAGTTCCCAGTACTACTGAGTTCTCAGAAGGAAACAAAAGTTGGAATATCTCATGGTTTAACAATGTTCAGCTATTTAAATGCCCCCAAAGGGCTGTTACTAGCTAAGACTGGTTGGAATAACATGCAGGCTCTTCCAAACACATGGTAAGAGCAACTGCAGTGCTGGAAAGCAAAAGGGACTTTTTTCCTCCCAACTTTCTTGCCTCCTTCATACAGAACAGTTTACCCAGATGAAAGGTCTGGATAAGATATTGCAACTTCACTTATGTTTGAATTGTTTCTTTTCTTATTTGCTTCTAAATCATATTTGATGAGTGACACCAAAAAGTCATCCTTTAAGAAATGAGGACTGCCTTCTACTTGGTCCTCATCAATACTGTGAGTATGTATAACTGGTGCATCTACCTTAAGCTATCCAATTCTGTATTTAGTATTCAGAACCCACTCAAATTAATGGGAAAAAAACACTTTTAGCTTACATGGTCTTTGAACCATAAACAAATCTTGCCAGCTGTACAGAACAGTTTGGCACTACACTGTCTTAGAAATAGTCTGTACTGCTTCTGAGTGCAGACAGCTGTTAATGCCAGTGAACTGGATACCACCACCACAAGAGGAAATTCTGGGCATGCTTCGAAACAATCTCACTGACCATCCAGTCTGGCATCAAAATCAGCAACTCCCATTGCAACACTTGCTCCTCTTCCTACCAAAGTCAACATCAACATTCTCACTGGGCATAGTCCATGCTGAATGGGCACAACTGCTCGCTGCTGGGAAAGACTGCTTTTCCTACACTCCAGGACATGAGTACAGTGAGTCTTCAGGCAACACAAGCTTTAGCCGGGAAAATCAAGGCCGTGTTTCAGCATACCTGATTTTGACTTCAGGGCAATCTGAATCGAATGCCCGTCGTTGATCACTTCACAGTCACGACACACCACGTAGTTCGGTGACAAACGCACTTCCAGGAGCGAGGGGTCATATTTAGCTTCTCTTGAGTTCAAGTTGATGGGCGACTGGTACTCCCCGTTAGCATCGGGGAAAATCAGCCCCCACTCCACTCCTGAGGCACAAGGGAAAAGCGGTTACGGGGGGACCCGGCGGACCCTGCCGGGCCAGGGAAGGAAGGGGCGGCTCGGCCGGACCGGCGCTCCGCGGCCGCTGCCCTCCCGCCGGCGGGGATGGATGGATGGACCTGCCGCCCGCTGCGGGACGGCGCTTCCCGCTCCCGGCGCCTC
>VXBI01007940.1:0-48324 GCA_013397375.1 Toxostoma redivivum | reverse complement strand
ACCACAGGGAAAGCATTTTTACTGTGAGAATGACTAAGCCCTGACACAGCGCCCCAGGAGGTTGGAGAGTCTCCAACCATGAAGGTATTATGCTTGAGCAGGTGATTTGAACAAAATTATGTCCAAAAGTTCTTTCTAACATCAGGCATTCTGTGTCTGTGTTTACTCCTCACTACTGGGCACTGTGTCCCATCTCTGTGGAGGAATGGAGACCCTCAGTGAGGATAAAGAAGCTGCTGAATAAGGAAGGGAGCCCACTTCTGCCCTTTCTGTCCTAAAGGAATAAATGTGGCATCAATTCCTACTGAAAATTGTACAAAAATGGGGGTTTCAGGAAATTCTCTCCCCAAGATGAAGATGCCTCAGTTCAAGGTTATGAAAGGATTCTTCATTCTCCTTTGAAAACAGCCATGTATGGAACTAGAGAATATTCATTCTGTCGGGGGAGAAAAGGACAGAAGGGACCTCTGTTACAGAGATCTCTTCTAGGCAGTGGCCCAAAAAACTTGCATCAGTGACAGGAAGGGAAATGGGAACATAGTACTGACAGTCTGCAATCCCTGACAGCAATAAGAAAAGGTAACAGAGGCAGTCAAATAGCATTGCTATAATGGTAAGAAGTGCCCTTTGTTTACCATCCTAGTCCACTTAAAGACAGTGACCAGACCTCCCTGATTTCTGGTATCCCAAGGTGATATCATCTTGATCCTGTGCTGTTGATCCACGAGGTTTGATCTCAGTGTGGGGCTTATCATGCTTCAGTGATCCCCAACTCAGCAGCAGTACCTGTGATTCCTGTGCAGCACTGACAGGGGAGCAGAAATTATCATCAGTGTGAGTGTGAGATGAAAAAAGAAAGACTGAGATGAAACTTCATTAATGAAGCAAGAGAGTACTGGTTCATGAGCTGCATGCAATGTGAAAAGAAAATAGGGCACAAGAAGTAGACTTTACCAGGCTGGGTTTTTCAAGAGCAGAGAAGAAACGCATATTTCCTTCTGCAGTATCATACTACCCAAATTACAACACGGTGCAGTTCATTGAGGAAAAAAACCCAAACAGACATTTTTCATATATTGAGCACCTGACATCAGTATAAACAGAAAACTTGGATAATTTCAACATGCATTTTAGTCACATGAGGTATCATGTTGTATACATACACCTATCTCCCATAGCCAACTGGCTTTATTCAGTTGTTAAAATTTTATAATCTACTCACTTCTAAAACACACACCAGCTGCTTCTATTAATGTAGATTGCTTTGAATCATTGTTCAACCATATGGGGTAAAAAACAAACATTACCCTAAATCCTCATCAGTTCTGGTCCATCTGACTGGAAATTAATTTTCTTCTTCAAAAAGAGTATTATATTTTGGAAATGAACCAAACAGTCCTAGAGGGTTGGGTTCATTCCCTTAGCCCTTGAAATACAGTATTTCATTCATTCATGCTCTCTATTTAGTCCTTTCCTGCAGTAACCTTCCTGTGGGATGTCTGTTCTAGAATTTGCCCCTCATGCTTATGAAGGGCAACTTTATCAGACCTGTGAGTTCCTGTCTTGCAATAAATTCTTCCCATGGCTTTGCCATATATTTGTTGCCCTTCCTTTTAACCTTTAAATTCTTTCCATATCCCTCTGCAAATTCAGGCATAGCAGGTAAATCCTTACTGAATAATTGACATTTCTTTATTCCTATGTCTGCTGTGTAGTTTTTGTGCAAATATCCTGTTTCTTCCTTAGTATCTGTCAGGCACTGCATGATCTAATCAACAGATTAGATTCCACTGAAGATTCCCGGGACTTCTTTAATGGTGAAGTATGTAAGTAACAAAGGAGTTCACTTCTCCACAAGGAAATGGAGCATGGGACTGAGCCCTCACATTAAACTCCAATCCCAAATGCAGATATTGACCTTACTGATCCTTGCACAAACCAACTCATTCGTTTATGGACCCAGCTTCAAGTAAAAGGACTGAGACAATCAGATGGAGATAGTGGCATGATCTAAGATTTGTTCAAGATCAGTAGGATTTGATCTCCTTTAATGATGTAGGCAAACGTAAAATTGTTTGGTGTAGAAGCTCCCAATAGTTGAATTTACAATAAAAGTATGTTAAATATATAACTGTAATATATCTAAATGCACTCTTTATTCTGTAAAAATGCATTGCCCATGATGTTTGCTACATTGGCCCAACACACTGAAAAATCTAGATAGGTATAGTTATGGCCCCTAAGCTAATATTAAATTTCTGAGCAAAAAGTAGAAGCTCAGTCAACACAACCTTCATAAGTGACATAACACCTCATCAACAGAAGCAGAAGCAAGACATCTCTCCCCTGAATCCCAGTCACCCTTTGATTCTGTGGAACATGCTGACTTCTTGTTTAACTGGGATTAATGATCACACCCTTTGATAATACCAGGAATAAAAAGCTCAGGCACAGATCCAGGGCTTAATAGTTCCTCTTTGAACTCACACAACAGTAGTTCAGAAGCAGTGTAGTCTCTGACATTCCTTTTGTCAAACAAGAAATGGCATTTTGAAATATGGTTAGTATAATACTTAATCCTGGTGAGATCCCAAGCAACTATTCCTCTGTTTTCTATATCTAGATATACTTTTTTTGTTTTACATGATTTTTTTTTCAGAAGATAATGTATCTTCCCCAAACACCTTGAAAAGTATATACTGGGAAAACTGGGCCTCAATCAATATTCTCCATCCAAACACTGAAAAATTTGTATGTGACAATTATCATTAATGACTGGCAACATTTTTTAAGAAGTTACATGACCACAACTTTACTTACTGCTTTCACCACTCTGAAAGGGGAGATTCCAGAGCAAAGAACTGTACAGATTACAAAGAAATCTGTGGGAAAAAAGAAAAGCAGAATTACATACAGTTATTTTAGACTATACATTCCTACCTGCATGATTCTTTGCAGCCACAGAGCTGACAGTCATTTCCTTGGTGCAAGGGATGAGAAATTCAGTCTCTGAGATTATCATATATTCTGTATTATCTACTTTTTTCTTTATTACGTTGCTGCCAACATAGAGTAATTGAGAACATGCAAGATTTGATATTTTGATAAGGAGGAAGTTGTTCAATGGAATATTGGAGCACTCCATTTGAGGTAATTTAGAGTCTGTTTAGGCTTCTGTACTCTGTTCTTGCCAAGGTGTCCTGAAATAAAAGGCAATGTCCATATAGAAAGAAAGGCAGCTGAAGGGACCTGGAGCATCTAGTTTTTCCAGTGAATAGGGCTTCCTATTTTTCTTCCTGTGTTGACTATGAGGTTGACCAGCAAACATCTCCCACGTGGTCTTGTTTCTATCTTTATTTCTTGCCAGATTACATTCTCAAATAAGTTTGATTCTTTTCCAAGTTTAGAAGTGTAAGCACAGAGTTTCTTTTTTTTTTTAAAGCACAAGCTCATATGTACCAATATTGAAAATCTCTCTGCACATTTTAAAAGGAAGTAGTTAATTATAAGGAATAATATTCCAGTATTTCTGCAATAATAATATTTGCCTATTTTTATTTTCTTCATCTGTAGTAATGCATTATAGAATGGAAAATTTGGTTGGGTATTTCAAATAGTCCAAAATGAAAAGGTAAAGGGAAACCATTTCCAAAAAATGGGGCCATTTATAGGAAAAATAAACTATTCACAGTGAAAGACACTGTATCTTTGCAATTCAGGTTTACATTGGCAAATACCATCCTGCAAACATTGCAAAAATATCTCAGCTGAATCCCAGTTTCCCCTTACATCTACACCAAAGAGTGGTTTCCATGGCCTTGTATGTTTTTATGATCTGTAAGTGTAAATTTGTGCTTCCTGGTTTTAGCAGCTAACAGGACAGCAGGCTGGCCCTAAACACACTTCATCTGTTTCACCTTCCAACGTGCATCGTCTGGGTGGGGAATTTAAAGATCAACATATTGATCTGCAAGTGTGTACAGACGTTTTTCTACAGTATAGTTATAAACCTTTTACATGCCCAAGAGATGAGAGGAAAATGGGAACAAGCCACAGACCTATGGGCATAATTGGTGTGTATTCTCTCGGTGTCCTAATGTGTAAAACAGGACTATTATGGCTGCCCATGAGAATTTAGACATACAGCTTGAGGACTAAAAAGTACAGGGGGATAGTGTTTTTAAAAAGTCAAGCTTTTTAAAGAAAACACAAGTAATAGAAAGTCATTTTTAAGGACTGAAAAAACTACCATCAAAAGGGAACAGAAGAAATAATGATAAAGTACAGTGTATTTAAGGGCACACTAAAAAATTTAGAGTAATCCAGGAGAGTAGTCTCCTGGAGCTTTTCCTTCCCCTAAAAGGATGGAGTCCTGGGAAAAAATGTGTAAATAATTGCAAAAAAATAGTAGAGACAACAGAAATTGCTGATGAAGTAAAGTAAGCACAAAAGTAAAGTGAATTCCTGAAGACAACAGAGGACTAGAAGGGAAGTGAGATTTTTTTCCTGCTACCGGGCTAAAAGGAAAAGGCAGTTAAAGGATGAAATAAGATGTCTCTGAAACACAGAATGCAAATAATTGAATGCAGATAATCAAGGGCCCTGACATGGCAAAACTCCTATTTCTTTAGGAAGGAAGCAAGACTAATGGTACACCCAGATGCTAATTAAAGGAAGAAGATGGGAAGCTCAGGGGGGAAATCTGCAATAAGGAGATGATAAATATGTATTTACCTAGCTGTAATAATTTCAGATCTTTAACATTATATGAGATTGTTGAAGGATTATGAATTTCATCTACAAGCTATTGAAAAGGAGTGGCTTTTTGTCAGTGGAACTGATAGATGTTAAATCCACCACTTGTAAATTAAATGTTTCAAAGGGAACCACTGAATCAGGGAAAGATATAATACCTGCCACCATTTAAAATAAGAGGAGAGGATGAGCTAAATAATGGGCCTGATCATTTTTTTCACTAGAAGAGCACAAGCAGGTGTTGGCATACAGGTGTTGGCTTTTCAGCTGGGAAGCTTGTGAGAAAGAGGAAGCACTGATTAGCATGAAGTGGCAAAGGAGATGACAACATATTTGAGTCTGTAAAATGATGGTGAGAAGAGTGTCAGTTCATCATTCATTCTATTAAGTTTCACTTAGCAATGTGCCAACATCCTTAGCTGGTAAAGTGCTCATGTGCCCTGTTCTGGAAAAGCTATGAAATCCTACATTCAGAGCACAATCTGTCTTTCTATATCACAAGCTATTACCTTTCACACAATTGCTCATGTATTAAGTTAATTATTTGGCTATCAATAAATAATAACTTGTGTTTAGCCACAGAACATTTTTCAGAAATGCCTGACCTGAAGATGTCAAGACATGAAGAACTCATTACTTTGAGAGCTCGTTCCGGTGGTTAATCTCTTTCAGTGTTAACTAATGGGTATTCAATTCTAATTTGAATTTTTCTGGCTTTAACTTTCAGTTCATGTTATGCTTGTTTGCCTTGACAGGAGAGCCTTTATTGCTTTGTGTTTTCTCTCTAATGTACTCACCTGTGTTAGTCTGGCCACCTCTGTTAAGTCTAAACAAAAGGAGCTCATTAATACTAGAGTTAAAACCAAGATATCTTGGGTTTAACTTTTTTCTGCATATTTTCCCATTTTTCTCATTAAAATACAGACACTGGAATTCTCCTGTGTAGCTCTTGTTTCACCTCTAGGTACACATTTATTTCTTTTTTATCTGCACATTTAGGATTCACATTAGACTTTTTTTTTTTTTTTCTGTTGAATCAAGTATTGGCTCTCTTGTTTGCTGCAATTTAGTATAAACATTAAATCCTCTTTGTGAGTCAGGGTATCCAGGAGCCAGTCTACAGAAAGTGGACAGACTGCATTATAACTTTGCATTATGTTGACCTAAAATGCCACTCATTTGAATGAACCCCAGTGTTCCTTTTTAACCAGTTTTTTTTGCAAATCATATGCCTCAACAAATCTGTAATCTCATTATAGGTTTCTTTTTACTTCTAGTAAAACTATTGTCACTAGCATTAGTCCTCTATATCAAGTTTTTATGACAGTAGTCCCATATTTCTCGTATTTTCCTGCTACTTTTTCAAAATAAATTATCTAAATTATCTCATTTCTCTATTTTTTTCTATAATATTTACATAATGCTGACATTATTTATGTCTTATAGCATTTTCCTGTATTTGTTAAAAATTATAAAACACACTGAGCATCTGTACAGCCAGCTCTTGTAAAACTCCAGGGTTCTGCAAGAATCTGGTAAGTACCTATCCAGGTACATACATTTAAATCAGATTTTAACTTCATGTTATTGCACAGTACCACTTAGCTATTTATAAAATGCAAAATTCTTTCACCACACATGATGTAAGCAGACTCCTCCCCAAAAATAAAACCCCAAAAATATTTATGAATATTTAATCTCTTTATCACCATCAAAAAATGCACCATCTCAGCCAGTAATGACTTTGAGTTTCTTCTCTGATTAATTAAAAAATTCTGATTAGTTAAAAAATCGTTGCAAATTTGTATGAAACCTGGTTATTGATTTTTCCTGAAGTATACATCAATATTTTTATAGCCTGAAATTTCTACTACGTATCAGTATTTGTTTAGTATTTTTCTATTTATTTCTACTCATTCTTTTTCTGTTCACCACTGAATCAGCACCAGATTCCAAGTACTATTGCTCTATTTTTGGTTACAGAGCTGTGTCACATTTTATAGAGAGTACAAAAGAGCTCCATATTTTCATTGACATTTTTCTACCTTTTTCCTTTTAAGTCATGCTGCTTGTAATCTTAGTGACAGATAACAAACCGTGTGATTTCAATGTATATACAATAGGAAACAAAAGATATGGAAAGCAGTTTGCAGTTTCAAAGTCCAGTGTACAAGTGCAGATAGTAATTATGAAGGAACAAGTACTTAAAAGGAGGACAGGCAGTAAATGACAGACAGTGTGTCACTGTAATGCTGCTAGAGAGGCTCTTAGCTCACATCCTCAGTCTGGCAATTCAAAACTGATCAACTGGAACCTTGGAAGAGGAGATATTTCCATTCAGATTTATATTTTACCAATCATTAATCACATGTCATGTAGCTAACTAGGAAAAAGCAACTGATTTTCTTCTAATTTAAATGTTTTGTATAGAAACATTGAACACTGATTTCCTGAATTAGTATTCTTCCAGGGTGATAATACCGTCAAAAATAATGTTGTACTTGGCTCAGATTAGATGTGTGGTAAAAAGAACCATAGCCTCAAAACATTGAGGTCTTACACAAACACAGAAATATTCATATTCAGAAATTAAAAGGAACTGGTAATTTTCCAAGCCACTGAACAACTTCAAACAGCTACTATTAAAAAAAAAATACTTTCCCACACTGAATATGAAATATTTTCAAAAAATGCTACAGATTTCTTTGCAGTAATTTAGAGCCATGCAGTGGATCTAATACTTTATCGATGTCCTACAATGCATCTGTGTATTTCAGTTCTGTATAAAAAGGGCAGGGGGGAAAGCATCAGTGATTTCTTCACTAAAAAGAAGAGTTTGATAACAGGCTTTTTATTCTTGTGATTAGATTTTGTGTTACACAGTCTGCACCCTCCTGTTTAAGAATCTGAAAACAGGCATTTGCTGGTTTACATTGAAACACAGGAGTCTTGAATATCTCTTCAGCTGCTTCCTAATGTTTGTTCCACAGGAAGGGAGTTAGTTGGTTGCACAGTGTGCTTTATTGTATCTGCATCAGCAGAGCAGATAAGCTCAGCCTCTCTTCATCTGAAAAAGGAACAGAGGAGTAGCACCAAGAGACAGTGCAATACTTCAGGATATTGTGGAGATTTCAGGCAACAAGACAACTTTCAGGTAAGCAGAAAAAGTCCTCTGCTATTTACATTTCTGTGCTGCTTCTCTAACTGCTAATTTTGGCACTGAAAAACTCTGTCTTGGTTATGTTAACATACATTTTAATGCTGAGTATTCCCTTCATGCAGAAGATGGCTCTTCACCTCTGTGACACGGGTAGACTGGCATCATATGGAAGGGGCTAACAAAATCTGAAAATCTGATGCTGAGATTTGGCTACTTATGTACTTTGATTGCACTATAGTTCTTTGAATAGAGACCTTATCATATGAAAGGGCAGGCTCCTCGTGAGTCCTGGCACGTTTTTTGTTTTGGCAGATCTCTCCTTAGAATTCAGGGAGGCAGAAGATACTTTTCAGGTCGCAAGCATCATTTATAGATTCTTGGGAGTTTTCCTGGACTGTCTACACTAGCACTTAGTAGAAGGCCTGCTGCAGTAGGACTGATGGCACTAAATCAAAGCACTGACAAAGCTTCTAAAGTACAATTCTTCTGTGTGCTTCCTGTGAGCACTTTTTCTCCTACCCTCTTTAACCATCTCTGTTCACGGCTGAGCTTTTGGCACAGTCATTGACACACAGCTTTGTCAAGTTGTGATTTGCTTAGTAAAAGTGTGGAAATACAGGATTAAAAGCTTGTTTATCACAGAACTTCTTTGCTAGCATAGGGCATCAAAGCAAGCTGTTCTGTGGCAGTGCTTTTTCGGTGTCACAGGGAATGTGAAATCCATGCCAGACAATGCAGTGCATCAAGCCCAGGAAGCTGCGGGCGTTTTTCTTGTAAACTTCTCCTTTCATAGTTAAAATCCCAGACACTGTAAAATCCCTGCAGTGTGGTGTTTCAAATGAGGTACAGGAAGAATGGCATAAAAAAAGTGGGCATGCTTTGCTAATGAGGGCAAATTATGCCAGCTCTTCACAAAGAATAGCATGTTTCCACCCACATCAAACCTGATAGATATGGAAAGAGAAGAGAGAGAGGCTATAGTGCTGTTTATTCTTTCCTGCTTACCTCAGTCTGGCATCTTGTAGACACCATGGATCATATTGTGTCTGATCCTGCCCTCATTAAAAAAAGGACACTATTTTGTGTGGAACTTGGATTGCCAAAGGGGAAAATGGCAGCAGTCAGATTCTCACCACACACCCAAACATAGTATGCTCTCAGATAACACTGCTGCTGGCTTTAACCGCAATAATACGATTGACAACAATCAGTTTGTGGCCTTCATTAGGTTCAGGAGTCTGGCTGCTGTAAACTGTAATATTTTACAGCTACTATTCAGTGTATTTATATGCATTTTCAGACACAGCTGCAGTGTATGGAGAGCATCCATTTGGGGGTTTGTAGTATATAACAAATTTTGTAGTTTATATAGCATTCAATTATGCCAGACAGTTTTTCTAGTATTAGACTTTTTTCCTGAATACTTTCTGTGGTAACTTAATAAATCATTCCTCATATTCTCATGTTTAAATTATATTCTCATACACTGCATCTATCAGAGTTGATGAGGGTGCATGCTCTAACTTCCAAAGAGCTGGCATCTCACACCCTCATTAGCAGGAACATATCTAGAAGATATAAATGCTTTCTAAAGATCCAAACAGCACATCTCCCTGTGGCTTATTCACTTCCTGCTTTCCTTCAAAAGCAGCTGAAAGAGGCACTCTGCACCTGCCTTCTCCTTGTGCTGACATCTGTTTTTAAATGAGAAAGGAGGCAATGAATGTTAAGCTGAAGAGACTGACTTTATGATTGCAAAGATTCTCGGCTTGAAGAATGAGTTCAATTCCAGTGCCTTTCACCTTCCTTGCCACACAGGGAGACAAAGAGAGCATTCATAGACACAACACATGTGACATGGGGCAGTCCAATGGCATTAGAAAACAGTTCAGTGAAACATTAATGAATTTACAGTGATGACAACTCAACAGTGCCAGGATCTAATCTTCTCTGGGCTAAGTGGTTTTCAAAGTAACCTCAATCACAAAAAACCAGTCAGGACTAAAATCTTTCCTTTTCTGACAAAATATAATCAGCTGCTTTTCTTTTGAAACCAGTAGCCATTCCCCTTTTTGCTGTGTCACTACTGTTTCTTCAGTCCATTTAATTTCTCAGGTTCTTCTCACCAAGCTCAGATAAGACTCTAGTGTTTCCAAGCATCTGATGGTTCAAATATATTTTTGCCCCTAATCTCCTGTGCTTCCCACTGCTTGCCTCAGCAGCTGCTTGGACTGAGATATAGAAAAATCTTGCACAGGAAAATAGATGTTATGATCTTGTCTATAGCACTACACCTTTAATCCAACCTTATATTCACATCCTTTTCTTCATCATTATACCTCCTTGCTGTCACATATCTGGGCTTACTTAAGGATTTGAATGAGGAGGGTATCTAAGATGTTAAGTCAGGTGTCAGCAAGGTTCTTGAGATGAGGAAAGATGTGAGCGCTGGCTGTTTCCACAAGATTTTGTCCTGCCTCACTGACATCAAAAAGGTTATTGCGATTGACTCAAATAAGCCTGGTGACAGAGACCTCTGCTAGAATGTCCATTTCCAGAATCTTGAAGAGGAAGGTGTTGAGCATGAGAAGATAAATGCATTTGGGAGCTTCTCTTCTAGTCTACCTAGAACAGAGGTCATACTTTAACATCCACAAAATTATTCACAAGATTAGTAATTTCATTGAAGATATCCCCTCATAAGGAGAACTATGAGTCTGTACTTCATGCAAAGTAGTGCCAGATTTCTAAAATTTCTGTGTTTTTAAATATATCCTATGACATTTCTCTGAAGAAATAGGTGTTCTTCCAAATGCTATAAAGATACATATTATAAATCACATTATAAATTCCTTTCCAAGGAAAATGGGTAATGAAACAGACAAGGAAGGGAACAAAGAGGGAAATAAGTGTCAGTATACTTTCAGGGATCTGCTAAATCTAACTGATTTCAGTTGCTTAGAGAAGGGGACACTGGAGTGGGAAAACATGCACTGCAGTCTGCAGTGTTCCTAAAGACTGGGGAAATACAATGAGGCTTGCCTTCCTTTAGTGTAATATCAGAAAAGCCAAGCAGCGTGGGGTGCAGTGTAGACCAGCTAATTGCATAAATACCTAAAGGTCTGGAGAGACTGGTATAGCACAGCAAAGGACTCTGTGATGTGTACCCAAGTCAGCAAGAGCAGAGGCACCTTTCATAACAGGCAGAGTTCCTTAGTAGAGCAGTAAGGGCTGAGACTGCACTCCAGATGCACTGGAGCAATTTTCTTACAGAAAATGTGACTCTAAGGATGTTGTCATGAGAGAGGAGCTACAGAAGCAAGGCAGAGCAGAAGTGCATCCACAGAGGTTCATTTACTCCCCTGTCTGCTTGTCAGTTGATTTCAGTGGGAGTTCTCATGTCAGCAGAGATTGCTGGGAGAAGACAAATCTATTCTCTTTCTATCAGAAATGCTTTGAGAATCAGATTTACAAAAATGTATTATATAGGATTGATGCCTTCATTAGCCTCATTTCAGTAATATTATTAGATATAAATCACAAGACAATTCCTTATGGAATTACATTCTTATTAACATCACAACATCTTCATACCCCCACCAGTTATCATATTCATCTTCCATATTCTGGAAATCCCAATAAAATTAGCTAACTGGACACTAATACCATGGCTGTATCTTTCACTCTCCCATATATTCTGTTATCTTGTTTTTATCTTACTTTCTTCTTTATTGGGTTGTTTTGTTGTTTGGGGTTTTTTTTCAGTTGTCAAATTGTATTGCAGAGCACAGAATGCTTTTCCGGTCCTTACAATCTCTCATATATTAAAAATACACTAGAGAAGATATCACCTACCTCAATTTGCTTTAAAATGTATTTTTTTCATAGCTACTGAAAATAAGACTCATGAATGCATTAATCATAAACAGAGTAAGTGGTCTAGGCCAAAATTTACTAGTAAAAGGATGATGGTAAAAAAATAGTATAGCTTTCTTCTTATGCTTGGTGTTCAAAACAATTCATTGCTGGTAATAGTCATAACACTAATAGGAACTTGGAGAGAAAATAAAATTACTTTGTCTAATCCAAACCTGAGGAGAAAATTAATTATCCTAAACAATGAGAAAGCTGCTTTCCAAAGTGGTTTTATCTCTATGGAACTGGTACAAAAGTCATGCTCCTTCTCTTCATTACATACTCCTTCTCTTCAGTATGTAAAAGGCTGGGGGAGATATTTTTTCACACATATTCCCAGGCCTGCTCTATTCCCTTTGTGCTTTGTGAGATCAGCACAAAAGGTCTAGAAAGTAGGCTGGAAAAGTCAGCTGCAGCTTCTCCTTGAGAGAAGGGCTGCTCAGGTGCCTCAATGCCAGAAGAGCCAGCTATTCCCCACCAGCAGCTCGCTCCTGCTCTCCAGCAGACTGACGGACCGAGGCCTTCATGCTGACTGTGATCCCTTCCTGGGGATGGGAAAGCCCAGCCTTCAGGGAATGCAGCTGGTGAGGAACAGCAAAGCATCCCCCAGCTACCCCAGAATCAGGTGCCAAAAGGTCCCTGCTGTCTCCCTGGATGTCAGGATCTTACATGCACTTACATCCTGCAGGTTTATACATTAATTCTTTCCAACAGAATCTCTTAGCAGCAGAAGAGCTGTGTATCCAGACTGTGACATGGGTCTTCCTACAGAGCCAACACTTTTTGGTTTATTATATAAGCCATAATTTCACAGAATGGCTGAGGTTGGAAAGTACCTCTAGAAACCAACTAGTCAAAACCCTCTGTTCAAAGCAGGGTCAGCTTAAAGCAGATTTTCAAGATCACAACCCATTGGGTTTTGAATATCTCCAAGGATGGAGAATCCACCACCTCTCCAGGAAACCTGTGCCAGTGTTAAACCACTCTCACAGAAATTATTGGTTTTTTACGTTTAAGTGGAATTTCCTGTGTTTCCTTTGCTCCATTGACTCTCATCCTGTCACTAGGCACCACTGAAAAGATCCTGACTCCATCCTTTTCAGTCACCTACACCAATGATTTATTCACATTGATGAGATCCCCCTGAGCTTTCTTATCTCATGGCTCAATCATTCCAATTATCTCAGCCTTTCCTCTTAGGGGAGACACTCCAGCTCCTTAACCATTTTTTGGCCCTGCACTCCAGTAGCTCAATATCTCTCTTGTTTTGAACAGCCCAGAACAGGATCCAGAACTCCAGGTGTAGACTCAGCAGGACTGAGTAGAGGGGCAGGATCACCTCCCTTGACCTGCTGGCAATTCTCTTCCAAATGAAGCCCAGAAGGCCCTTTGTATTAAAGCTGTTTTTCAGCTGGTTGACCCCATAGTTTTTATGGATAGCTGCAGTTCTATGGGTTTCTTTGACTTGGAATTTCCCTTTTCTGACCTTCAGGAGGTTTTTCTCAGCATGTTTCTCCAGTCACAAACGTTTGGTATAGCAGCCACTCATTGCAGTTTTCTATCATCTGTAAACTTGCTAAGGAAGCAGTCTGTCCCATTATCCAGATATCTTATGAAGATGTTAAACTCTTTTGGCCCCAATATCAATCTCCAGTGTATACCTCTGGTGAGTGGACTGCAGGTGAACTTTGTGTAGCTGCTCACAGTCCTTTCAGCCCAGTAGTTCAGGCAATTTTCAGTCTAACTCAGTCCTGTTATCTAGTCTGTACATCACTGATTTACCAGGAAGGATGTTACAGCTACCAGTGTCAAAAACCTTTCTAAACTCAAGATAACAACATACACTGCTCCAACCAATCTGTAGTTTCTTCTTAAAGAAAGGAGTGACTTTGGCTTATTTCCAGTCCTCAGGACCCTTCCCTGATGACATTTCAAGAAAGGTCCTGCAGTGACATTAGCTCCCTCAGCACTAGAGATAGCATCCCATCAGATTGACTTTGTTCATTCTGGCTGTGTAAGTGTTCCCTAATCTGGTCCTTCTCCAACAACGGCAATTCTTGCTTATTCCAGATGTTTCCATGTCTCTTAGGGACACATGGAGATCCCTGAAATCCTGAAGGTTGGTTTTACCAATAGAGACCAATGAGAAAAGAGCACTGAGTATGCTGGTCTATTCTGTGTCCTCTGTCACCAGGTTGCCTGCCCTCTTTAGCAGTTGGCCAACATTTTGCCTTTTGCTGCTGATGTACCTGTAGAAACCTCCCTTTTTGCCCTTCATGTCTCTAGCTAGATTCAACTCCAAGTGGGCTTTGACTTTACTAACTTGATCCCTGCATGCTTGGTCAGTGTTTATATTCTTCCCGTATCACCTAACTACTTCCACCTCTTTAATGTTTCTTTTTTACCTTTGAGCTTACTGCTCATCCATGCTGGGCTCCTCCCACCTTTGTTTTACTTCCTGCGGGTGGGGATTGACAACTCTTGAGCCTGGAAGAGGTGATCCTTGAAAACCAGTCAGCCCTCCTGAACTCCTCCTCTCTTCTGCAAGAGAGTGCCACAAGTCCCATTGTTTGCTTTCCTAATGTCCACGGTTGTTAAATTGCTTCTTTCTCTCAGGATCCTAAGTTCCACCTGCCGCTGGCATTAACACTCAGGGGTCTGTGCTGGGACGAGTTCTGTTCAATACTTTTATTGATGACATGGATGAGGGAATTGAGTCTTTCATTAGTAAATCTGCAGATGACACTAAGCTGGGAGCGTGTGTCGATCTGTTGGAAGGGAGGAGGGCTCTGCAGGGAGACCTGGAACAAGGCCAGTGGGATGAAGTTTAACAAGTCCAAGTGCTGAGTCCTGCACTTTGGCCACAATAATCCCCTGCAGTGCTACAGGCTGGGGACGGTGTGGCTGGACAGGACCCAGGCAGAAAGGGACATGGGGGTACTGTTCAGCCAGCTGGACATGAGCCAGCAGTGTGCCCTGGTGGCCAAGAAGGCCAGTGGCATCCTGGCCTGTATCAGGAATAGTGTGGCCAAGAGGAACAGGGAGGTCATTCTCCCCCTGTACTGGGCACTGGTGAGGTCTCACCTCGAGTGCAGTGTCCAGTTCTGGGCCCCTCAGTTTAGGAAGGATGTGGAGACACTTGAGCACGTCCAGAGGAGGCAGCAAGGCTGGTGAGGGGCTTGGAACATAAGCTGTGTGAGGAACAGCTGAGGGAGCTGGAGGTGTTCAGCCTGGAGAAAAGGAGACTCAGAGGTGACCTTGTCAGTCTCTACAACCTCCTGAAAGGTGGCTGTAGCCAGGTGGGGATTGGTCTCTTTCACCACAAAGCAACTGACAGAACAAGGGGACACATTCTCAAGCTGTGCCAAGGGAAATGTAGGTTGGATATTAGGAGAAAGTTCTTTACAAAAGTACTGGAATCGTTTGCCTGGGGAGATGGTGGAGTCACCATCCCTGGATGTGTTTAAAAAAAGACTGGATGTGGCACTCGGTGCCATGGTTTAGTTGAGGTATTAGGGCTTGGGTTGGACTTGATGATCTTGAAGGTTTCTTCCAACCTAGTGATTCTGTGTGATTCTGTGATTCCCAGCCAGTTGATCTTCGTTTGTGAAAATCAAATCCTGCAGAGCATCTCCTCTTCACATCCTCAGCCACCTGTATCAGAAAATTTATTATTATTATTATTATTGTAATATTATTTTTATGCTATTGTCCTTCAATGCACTCTAGAGCCCTCTTGGACTGCTTCTGTCTAGCTGTATCCAGCCATTGCAGCAATCCAGCTGTGTGACTGTGATTTGCCTCTTAATCAGAGATTTCAAAAATCAGGCTCCATCTGCTGAAGAATTCAAAGGTGAGAATTTTCCCTTTTTTACTTATTTTCCAAACAATCGGCAACAAACAGAAAGTCCATTTCTTAGTACCATTGCAAAGCACATGTGTTGTGGTCAAATATATTCTGTGCTACTGTTAGTTTTGTAACAAAGAAATGTTTCCATCAAAAGGTGCTTATCACCAAAATTAAATAGAAATTATAAATGGCTTGCTGATATTTTTCTGTGAGCCAGTTTTTAAATGGGTCACACTGTTCTTTTCATTGCTAGCAACCTAAAATAGAAGTTATTATATCAACAGTGGTTTTCACATAATAAAACGCTATTTGAAATTTAGTTTGGTAATTTTTCACTTGAAAATTAAGGCTAAAATAATACCTTCATTGTAAATTATGATAGTATACTTTCTATTTTTCTATTTAAAAGCTATATTGTTGGTTGTAAAAACTGCAGTCAGAGTTCTGAACAGTGAAAATTATCTTTTGGTACTGGCAATAAGAAAAATAAATATTCATGTTGAGAATGTAACATTATTGAGACTTCTTTTCCATTCATGGGCCAAATTCTCTGCTGACATATTTGATGCAGACTCCACTGGGACTTCAATTTTTGTTTCAGAGAACATAGGATATTTTTTTATTATTGTTATCATTTTTTAAAAATAAGTCTGAAATTGAAATAGAAACACTGACAGCATTTTCTTTCACAGATCGTGGATTTGAGAGGCTGTTTATGAACATCAAACTGTGGTCCATTTCTCCCTGGGGTATCGTGAAGCTGCACAGCTGCAGCTCTTCAACACTAGGGGAAGTATGAGCTATCCAAAGACACCAGTAAAAAACCAGGCACATGCAGGCCACACAAGGTACACAGAGCCATCCAAGAGTCACCAGCACCTCCAGGGGAAAGGTTTTTTTATGCTCACTGTGGAACACTGAGAAAATGGAAATTTGGATGTGCACAGGGTNATCCCTGGATGTGTTTAAAAAAAGACTGGATGTGGCACTCGGTGCCATGGTTTAGTTGAGGTATTAGGGCTTGGGTTGGACTTGATGATCTTGAAGGTTTCTTCCAACCTAGTGATTCTGTGTGATTCTGTGATTCCCAGCCAGTTGATCTTCGTTTGTGAAAATCAAATCCTGCAGAGCATCTCCTCTTCACATCCTCAGCCACCTGTATCAGAAAATTTATTATTATTATTATTATTGTAATATTATTTTTATGCTATTGTCCTTCAATGCACTCTAGAGCCCTCTTGGACTGCTTCTGTCTAGCTGTATCCAGCCATTGCAGCAATCCAGCTGTGTGACTGTGATTTGCCTCTTAATCAGAGATTTCAAAAATCAGGCTCCATCTGCTGAAGAATTCAAAGGTGAGAATTTTCCCTTTTTTACTTATTTTCCAAACAATCGGCAACAAACAGAAAGTCCATTTCTTAGTACCATTGCAAAGCACATGTGTTGTGGTCAAATATATTCTGTGCTACTGTTAGTTTTGTAACAAAGAAATGTTTCCATCAAAAGGTGCTTATCACCAAAATTAAATAGAAATTATAAATGGCTTGCTGATATTTTTCTGTGAGCCAGTTTTTAAATGGGTCACACTGTTCTTTTCATTGCTAGCAACCTAAAATAGAAGTTATTATATCAACAGTGGTTTTCACATAATAAAACGCTATTTGAAATTTAGTTTGGTAATTTTTCACTTGAAAATTAAGGCTAAAATAATACCTTCATTGTAAATTATGATAGTAAACTTTCTATTTTTCTATTTAAAAGCTATATTGTTGGTTGTAAAAACTGCAGTCAGAGTTCTGAACAGTGAAAATTATCTTTTGGTACTGGCAATAAGAAAAATAAATATTCATGTTGAGAATGTAACATTATTGAGACTTCTTTTCCATTCATGGGCCAAATTCTCTGCTGACATATTTGATGCAGACTCCACTGGGACTTCAATTTTTGTTTCAGAGAACATAGGATATTTTTTTATTATTGTTATCATTTTTTAAAAATAAGTCTGAAATTGAAATAGAAACACTGACAGCATTTTCTTTCACAGATCGTGGATTTGAGAGGCTGTTTATGAACATCAAACTGTGGTCCATTTCTCCCTGGGGTATCGTGCAGCTGCACAGCTGCAGCTCTTCAACACTAGGGGAAGTATGAGCTATCCAAAGACACCAGTAAAAAACCAGGCACATGCAGGCCACACAAGGTACACAGAGCCATCCAAGAGTCACCAGCACCTCCAGGGGAAAGGTTTTTTTATGCTCACTGTGGAACACTGAGAAAATGGAAATTTGGATGTGCACAGGGTGCAAGTTGTTTGGCCCAGCTCAGATTTGTGCATCACATCACTGCTGGTGAGGACTGTGCTCAGGCAGTGCCACATGAGACTGTAGAGAATTCCTTCTCAGAGAATGGATTTCCTCACTGCTGTGTAAGCAGCTTCTGTTCCCACTTAGCCCTCAGTTCAGGATTAAAGGGCAACTCAGGGTTCCACTTCGGTGGCTGAAGTTAAAGTAAGGCTAAAATGGTCAAAGCCATTTGCAGCAATGAAAAGCATAATGAGGGAAAATAAAGAGGTCTTTCCACCACATGCTGAGGAGAGAGGAAGTGCAGAAGAAAACAGACTCAAGCACAAGGTCCTGACTATTCCTGGCACCATATGTTAGACTCTTTGGGGATTCTTCAGAGAGGTGAACTTCACTTGCACTCAGATCAATGAAAACCTGTGCATTCAATCTGTTTCTCATAAAAAATAACTCTGAGTCTCTCCAGTGTGCAAGTCAGAACTGTCTGAAAGTCACAGGGAAATGAAGGGCTGAAAGGCTAAGAGTTTTGTGCTTCTTTTTCTTTTTATACACTTTTTATTCCCACAGATCCTATGGGAAGCATAGGACTTCAGCACAGGGACAGCCAAAAAGATTCAGGGCTGTTAAAATAGTAGCTTGTTTAAATCCCAAGATAAACTAGTTGTGCTAAATTAATCTATGAACCCTCACATCAGATCTAGAGCCTCTGAGCAGTACAGATATTTTGAGATGATCTAATTGTGGTTGGAGAGAAGGGAGAGTATGGGCACGAGTAACACTGCTGTGTGCTGCAGTGGGGTTAGCATACAGCACAGTGCAAAAAGCTGACATGGGCAACACAGCCAGAACACCAGGGAGCAAAGATACCTAGGCATTTCTAAAACTTAGTTGCTAGAATAATCATAGAATAGCAGATTTTAAATGCTTGCTAGGAAACTGAGGAAGATGTGTAAAGAAAAATGGTGAGCTTTAGGAAGTGGTGGTAGGATTGGAAAGAGCAGGGAAGGTACTGTTGCTGACTAATAGATTAGTAGACAGGAACTGTCTCTTGTGGGACTTTTTCCAGCTCTTCAACAGGAATGAGAGACCCCCTGGGTGGCTTTGTTTTCTAAACTCAGGCAGGACCAGTTAAAAGCAGTGCCTCTCACCAAAGTGAATTAGAAGATACAAGTACTGCCATCTTTAACATGTGTTGGGAAGCAGGGGACAGGATTTGACAGGTGAAAGCTGTGTCAGGGAGCTGAAGGAGATGAGTATTTAGGGAACACCAGGGTGCTTCTGGACAATGCTCATTTGTGAGTCTGGCACTGTCAGATGCTATACGGTTGGGGGCACTTCATCCATCCCCACTTACACCTAGCCTAACATGGCACCACAAAACACCTGAAACCATCTGGGTATTGCCAATATAATCACTAACACCAAACAAGAAGGCAACAGAGAGGACTTCTAATGTACTGCTGGGAAATGTGGACTATGTAGTATATTGCTATATCCACCCTCGTTGGGTGGATGACATTTAAACACTGAAATGGATGTTTTTCAAAAATTCTGGACAACAGTTTTGTTTTTACCCCTCTGCACAAATGGTGGAAAACATTTTTTTAAAAAACTGCACTGCAGACAGAAAACAAAATGAATAATGATTTTGCAGTTTCTGACTCCTTCAAGATGTGATTGATCATTACATTGTCACAGGTCAACCTCTGCCACAGAAAATTCCAGATAATCTTCAGCTGCATTTCCTAAACCATTAATAGGATAGACAAGGCTAAGATAACAATGCACAATTTATTTTCCAAAAGCAGCTGACAGGAGGAAATGGATACCAAATGAATTAACTCATTAGAACAGTACGGCACATTTGGAAATTCAAAACAGACTGCCTGGATTGATTTAAATCTACCACGAGGTTAATGTCAGTCCCTTGCTTAGGCGTGTCAGGGTTGTAAACTAGTGATCCAGTTTTAGAAAGGTTGATGTGTGCATGCCCTGGGACTTGTGCCTTAGGGCGACCTGGACTTAATTGATTACATGACTTGAATAGCACCTACTGTGGCCTCCGCAGGTTGCATAGTATGTGCAAGGGTTACATTTACATGGACACACAAAAAACCACACAGACATACGAACAGTTTCAAATATAAACAAAAAATAGTTGTTAGCTTGTCGAGAATCATTATTAAAAATAGCAGGTCTCTTACAGGCTGTAAATACATTCTGTTTTTAAGGAACTGCATCTATATCCAGAGCAAAAACTTGGCAGTTGTCTCAAGGGAGCAAAGTTTCTCTCATGCCTGATTTATAACCAACTGAGAATTTCCTAGAAATTGGGTTTTAACATTCGTCTGCCACAAGTTGTCAACCAAGCCTATTTTCTTCTGGTAAGCTCCGACCTGTGTCTGTTTCATAGTTACAGCAGTATATTTTTAGAAAATTGTGGACTTTTATTCTTCATACCAGACACCATTACAGCACTGCTAAGGTAATATCTACATTTATAGCTGTCATTAATATGGTATTTAAGAGCTTTAGTTGCTTTTTTTTCCTTCATGGGGTAATAAGCCATAATTAAAGGAGTCAGAGGCTGTATTACAGAAACATTTCCCACCCCATGTCTAGAATAAAGATTACTTTGCAAAGAGACAACTAGGAGCCAAAGCACTTCAGAGTATTTCTTCATATATTCATGTCAAAAGCACAATGACACTTGTCATTAAAAGGCCAACATTCTAACACAGTAACTTGTTCAATCACTGTACCTGAAAATGGCTTAAATTTGATTAGTGCGTGCAGATAATGGGGACTAGACAACAGCACAGAAATGGTCCTGTTGATTTATATCTGAAGAGTCCACACACATGATCTACCAGCAGCAGCTGTAAAAAGCTCTTTGCTTTCCTTTTGGTGCAGAAATCACTTGTAACAAGGGTCATCCCAAAACAAAAGCAATTCAACCAGCCTATCCGAGAGGAAGATGAGGAAGGAAGGAAGAAAGGAGACTTATTTCATCTTCTGCACTGGAGATCATTTTTACATCATCCCAGATTATGCAATATACCATGGCAGGGACTGTGAAGCATGAGTTCATCGAGAAAGGGCACTTTCATTAGTGCTGCTGCAGGGTTTGCTCTCAGATGTCTGAGGTGGAAAGGTCACAGCCACAGACTTCACAGCACCACTACCTGCCCTGTCTACACCCACCCCTGGTTATCCAGAGTTGTGAGGAAGGGAGGTTAAATGCTTTCATACGAGGTGTGTGTTTATCCTGGTGGCACACGAAGAAGAATCCCGTTAAATTAAGCAGCTCCCTTTTTAAGAATGGCAATTACTGTGAAGCAGAGATTAAAGCAATATTCCATGAATTAGTGATCTGATTCATTTGGCAGTGATGTTTTACAATGTGTAGTGTCAAACACTATATAATGTCAATGATAAGAGAGCACATGAGGATTTACGATGTGCAATGACGTGAAATGTCTTTGGTGCTCAAACTCTGGCTCCTTTGTTTGCATGTAAACCACAAACTGGTTTGACATAAGGCACAAGATTTTTTCTCATCTCAAAAAAAAAAAAAAAAAAAAAGGGTCAGCTGTACTGGAATGAGGTAAAAGTACAAAGGTAAGGGCAGGATTACTTCAGATCAGGGGATTACTTCATGTGGTCACAACCCTTCTTTTCCTTGAGTATCTAGATTTAGTATGATTTTCCAATAATCTTCAGAGAAGTGTTGAAAGTCCATTTTTAAAACTTTATAGTTTTTTTGTCCTTTAATTGAATTACCCACATACATGTGTGCACACACACACACACATGCACACACTCTTGACCCCTTTCATTATTCACCAAAAGGCTTTAGTGGCCCCAAGTTACAGACTCCTGAAATTAAACATGTTGGTATTTTATGGAAGCTATCTTGCAGACTCTTGCAGAACAGATGTGTGATTCCAATTCATGCAACCTGCCAGCTCTGTGAATTGAGGGTCCGAATCAGATATAGATAGTTCTCTTCTTTTATTTTCTCTGCCTTCAAACAGCTCTCTGAGATCAACTTCATCCATGCAATTGTCCCAAAGAGAATTGCTAGATTTAGCTGACAGATGCAAAAAATCTCATGTTGTCACAGAATTCCCCAGTGTCTAGTCAGCACCAGATGTCAAAGAATGCAAATCTACAGCTGGGTCTGGTGTTCTTTTGTACTCCAAATTCCCTCCCTCCCAGCTGTTGTTTTCCACTTCCATGTACATAGAGCTGAATTTTCAGAAGCAGGAGAGAGACACTTATGGCTTCCTATATTGAGATGAATATACATGTTTCTTTATTTACCTGGAAAACACCTTTTTTAGTTGAATAATGGTGTATTTGTGAGGGTATGTTTGAGTATGCTTACTGACACTATTGAAAACAACCTTACTCATAAGTACAATCTCTTCTCAGGAAGTTCTCTGGAACTGGAGTTGTCTTTCCAAGTAGCTGTTTAGAGGTACAGAATAGGATTTTCACCCTTGCTTAGGCCTCCTGGGCACCATGGAAATAATAAGCATGACCACAGTAGTACAAAACCAGTGACCTGTAGTCATAAGGAACTGCAGAGCAGTGTTTATTCAGTCATCTGGGGGCCCTTTTCTGGCTATCCTTTGTGTCCCTCAGGAAAAGAAGTTCTAGCCTGGAACTACAGTGACTGGTTTTAAATTTTGCTCTCCCTTGTGTAGATATTTCCAGCCTGCACAGCTTTTGAAATATTGTCAGACAATAATATGTCTGCAAGAGCTGAACTGATTTTTCCCCTTTTTTTTTCCATATCTAAATGGGGAGAAATTTTGAAGAGGTAAGGGTGACTACAGCAACCTACATTGGTTTTCCTGAGCTTCCTGTAAATGAATTCAGAGGTTCAGAATTTCTAAGGTTCACCTGCAGTGACCTCTAGTGTAGTTTAGATTTATTTTTCTTAAATAAAGATAGCATGCATATGGAGACCTTCTCTTTCTACTTATTTGTGTGATGATCTTCAACCCACTGAGTTCTCTGTTGTACAGATATTAATCATAGTTAAGAAATTATTTGGTTTATTATACTTCTGATTTTCAGCCAGTTAAGAAAATTGGTTTCATCTAGGGCTAAGGGCACATTACTATGTTTAAAGGGGTGAGTCATAAATAATAGGAGAGGAAAATATGCAAAACACAGGTTCAAATTTAAATTAAAGGTCCAAATAAGACAATCATGTGTAAATTCCTGCTTTTTAAGGAAAGTGTAGCAATGCTTTACCATTGCAACATGCCTTATATCAGACTGCAGTAGTTTTCCAGAACATTCACCTTTCTGCACTTTTTTATTGCCTTCACCTGGATGGGGATCTTGTTGGTTTAACCCCCTGTTGATTTAAACCCCCTGAATGTTTCAGTTCCTGCACCAAATGCAATTCGCCAAACAGCACTGTCTCTCCAACTTCACTGTGACCTGAGGTGGCAAACCCATGCTATGACCAGCAGTGCTGAACAGATTTCTCATCCAGTACCTGCAAATAGCATAGACTCACCTTACTACAGCTACAACACATTTCTTCAAGTCACCAGCTGGCTTGCATGCAGCACTTCCTACATCCCTGCTCTCCAATGCTCCAAGATCTGACCCTGGGCAGGCAGAGCCAGGTCAGGCACCTGCATCTGCCATGTGAATGCTCATAAATCTTCACATGGCAAATAAGATTGAATCAAACAAATCTGACTACAAAATACTGAAAAGTTGACTCCTGAAGTTGCCTAAGCTGATGCCTGAGTGCTATTATTGTCATGAAATGTTTTAGCATAAGTTGACTGATAGTTATCAAACACATAATTGGAACAGAGATGTAGGGAGAGTCCCCAGGTATTTCTGTATTTATTAACTGTGCCCGTGAAACAGAGCAATGGTAATGAAACTGTTAAGTGTTAACAGCACTTTGTGGAAGTCAAGAAGTGTTTATACCTACTATTGTTATATATTTTATCCACAATATCCATTTTTTAAAGTAGATAATAGTATCAGTTCAGGAAAGCAGTGATTTAAGATAAGAGAAAAAGGGGTGTTTAATAGTTTTACATTTGGCACTAGCAGAGCTATCCACCTATCAGACAAGAGGAGAGGAGGGAGAAGAGTTTAAATACTTTGTTTAAAGTTATATGGCACAAATAGCCTCAGTGACATTTTAAGATCAAACAGTCCAAGTATCAGGTACATATACTTCAAATCACAAGGGGAAGTTTTGGGAAGTTGAGCCTGATCTGAGCTAGTGCTCAGAATGACAAAAACTTGTATTTCATTTTGACTTTACTCTGCATATGGTTGCATTTCCTTATTTATTTGACTTCTAATGCATTCTAATGACAATATCCCACTGAAATATTTATTTAAAAAATCAAAAACACATATACCAATTTACATTTTCAGGCTAGTGACTATTTGCGTGAGGGATTAGAAAGGAATTACTACTAAGGCAAAAGCAAATATTTTTTAACTTGATGAAGAAATACGTGTTCAGATGTTAAAAAAAATTAAAACCTAGCCAAAGATGATATTTAAATATGATAATTCATAAAAGCAATGTTAAAATGTTGAACAAATATTAAAGAAAAAGAAAGTGCTAAGAAAGGTGGGGAAGTCCGGGTATTTTTCGAATGCTCTGTACTGTCAAATATACATTAAATGTGAGACTGCAAAATACTGAGAATTAAACTACAAGAAGTCAGCAGGAAAACTAAATGCTGATTGTGCCCAAAGCACAGGAGATGCACAAGGAAGGGGGATTAAAAGCCCATCTGAAGGGGTGTTTGGAAGGTTGAGGGGAAATACTCTTCTGAAGCAAATGGGCAGGTGGGCAGCAGTTGCATAAAAAAATAAACGGGGAGAAAGCAATGTCACCTACAAAAATCATTGGGAAAGAGGTTAGAGTCTCTTCCATTGCAAAGGTTTTCATTCATAGGAAGCAAATAAAGGACATTTGTGCAGTAAAAGCAGTCTGTCAGAGCCTGCCCCTCATGCTACAAACATCACTTCAAGAAAGGAAACATATGTTCTCAGTCAGCACCAGTCTCCAGGAGCCAACACGCTGCTGGAGATGGACACTGAGCACATGGACCCAGCAGAACTAGGGTGGGAAATGAGGCTTGGGCACCACAGCCAGGCTGTGCAGAACAGCCATCCCTGCTTTTTCAGAGCACTCTGGGCAAAACCAGATACCTCTGGATTCATTATAGTGAATGTCTGCCTCATGTTCATTATCATAGAAATTTATCTTAGAAGCACTGCCTTCTGCCTGGAAAATAAATGTTTCTACGTTGCTTCATTGCCTAATAGCTGGAGGAGTCCATTACCTTGGGAAAACATTTTTTCCATTTACATTGACTCTTAAATATTTTATGATCATTTTTCTTTCTAGCTTTCACAGTAAATAAAGCAAATACATGACAGACACAAGATGTTAGTCACCAATGTAATGTAATTTAGTGTATATATTGATCCTCACCTATTTTTATCTTTTCTATAAATTGTGCTATACACTATACTGCCTACTTTAATTATTTTCATTTACTTTAGACTGTCAGTGCTTAGTTTCACTACCTTTCAGTCTCTATCCTATAAATACTTTATAGTGGGCTTCAGGAGATGCAGCATTTAAACTAAGCAATTCTGAGTCTTGGATCCTAGTGTTTGAAAGGCATTTAATTATTACTTCTCTGTGAGGATTGTTGCAGGGACACTTCCATATAGTACCTCTGCCACTAACTCACTTTCAGTTATTTTGGAATCAAACATTATTTTTTTCAGTATGAAAAAGATGGTAAAAGACTTTTTTTAATCATCAAATGTAATACATTCTGCACATACAGCCAAAATAATAATAAATATTAATAGTATCATTAATTAATACAAATAATTGTCCAGCTGCATTAGTTGAAAGCAGAGAGCAGAGTGAGACTCTAAGGCACCTCAGGGATGAGCTGATAGAATATATCCCTGAAAACTCATTTCTACAGCACTGTTTTGCATTGCCTCCTCTCTGTTTTTAGGAATCACAATGAAAGAATGGCATTAAGATTACGTGGTTTCCCTTGCATGAATCAGCTACCAAGAAATGACCAGATGTGTACAGGGAAACTGAGACAAGACCTACCTAACACAAGAGGAGACTTTCTGGGCTGAACCTCTCCAGGCTGGGCTAGAGGTGACAGGCAGAGACTCTGTTGTGTGTAAAAGCACAATATCCATGCTGGGTGCCATGCAGTAAAGGGATGATGGTTGTAACAGTCACAAATGTTGTGCATTGGATTAAATCGAACCCAAATGCTGTAACATTGTGGGGAAATTATGCCCAGGGTTATTATGGTCTGTAACATCCTGTAAAATCTAGATTTATTTTTTGAGTCTCAAAGTGTGCAAACATTTCAAAGGGATGTAGATTCAGAGATTTTGTGAATTCTATGATTCACAGGCATACAAATGGGTAATGCCCCACTCCTAGGGAAGGGACCACTGTGGCTTATCTGATCCAAGCTCCCTGCTCAAGTAGGGTTGTTCCTAGAGCACATGGCACAGGATTGTATCCAGATGGATCTTGAATATTTCCACTGAGGGAAGCTCCACCACCTCTCTGGGCAATCTGTTCCAGTGCACAGTCACCTGCACAGTAAAGTTCTCCCTCGTACTCAGGTGGAACTTTCTGTGCATCAGTTTCTGCCCATTGCTTCTTGTGCTATTGCTTGGCACCACCGAGAAGGGGCTGGATCCATCCTCTCCACACCCTCCTTTAAGATTCTGACAGAGATTGATGATGTCTTCTCTCAGTCATCTCTTCTTGAGGCTGAACAGGCCCAGCTCCCTCAGCCTTTCCACATAAGAGAGATGCTCCCATCCCTTAATGCTTTTCACTTCTTGGAATGGAAAAAACTTAAGCCCTTTAAACATTATATTTTTAATATCAAAGCCAAAAAATAATTAAGTGTTCCTCGAAAATGTCATTCTTTTCCATAAAATCTCTCTCTCCATTTTGCTCAAACACACATTAATATTGAACAAAATGTTTCAGAAACTCTTCCAACCTTTGTGAAACAGATTTACTATGTGTAGGATATATATGACAGCAATTTTCAAAGGTCAGGATATGAAATATTATATTATTACAACATATTAACTGTACTCACTGACTACCACTGCCTATACAACACTGACTAGGCATCACAGCATCAGTATTTTTTTCTTCTGAAGAAAAAAATACAGTCTTTGAGAGCAGTCTTTTACCAAACTACCTTCTCTGAGTCTTGCAACTTTTAGAAATTTAGTCACCTCAAAAGAGGTGAGATTTAAGGCTGGCTTCAGAAATGGGCAAATAAGCTTTGGTGTAGAGTATAATAACTATGGGAGAACTGGAACTAGGGAACTTTGAATCATATCAGCTAATAAATTCAGCCAGAAATGGGGACTGGCTAGGGAGAATAAAAAGGTCATAATACTTCTGTTTCATATTTCTTTGTTTAATGAAATTCCTTATTTGAAGGCACTGTATACTTTTTTATACCTTTTAAACAAACATTTGACATCATTTTTAAACAACACTTTTAATTACTATTTTTTAAATTTTAACAAGATAATCAAAAAGTCATAGTCCAAGATCTTAAAACAGTATTTGATCTTTAAAAAAAAAAAAAGGATTCAAAATGTGCTTCCCAAAAGCCTTAGCATATATATGTGTGTATATATATATGTGTGTGTGTGTATGTATGCATATATATGTCCCATTCATTTAACTTTTGCTCTCACCAGAAATGTTTGCTCTTCAGACAACTTTCTCATAGTGAAGCATAGAGCACATAATCTGTTGAGTTGTAGCTTGCACTGCAATTGGATTTGCTTCTTAGAACATTTTCTGAAATTTGCTTTATAGATGTAAATTTTGCCTAAATCCCTGGGCCTCTTGTCTCCCATTGGCCAACCCTAGACCTTCATAGATGTCTTGTTAGTAGAGAACACTACTGCTCAAAAATTTAACTGGAGTTTAAGCTGTTTGAAAGTGGTCCTAGATTTATAACAATCCCTTAAACAACTTTCAAAAATACATGCAATTTCTAACACAATACTTGACATATTTTTTTTCTTGTTTGTCCATATGGTTAATTTATTTTTCCATGAAATTAATAAGAATATTTACAGGATATGTTCAGAACCTGTTTATTAAGCCATCATACTGGGGAATTGTACATCAAGAGAACACTTCCTTCTTAAGTCATTCCAAGAGGTATGACAGTGATTCTATCATGAAAAGGAATACAACATATCCCAAATATATATTCAACAAATAATACAGAATGCTTGATTTTTGAAAGCCTGGACAGACAGTAAGTGTATAATATTAGAACTTAATTTTATTTCTACCAAAGAATGGCGATTTGCTTTATGATCTACCACCTTTGCATGCCAACTAAGGCATGATAAATGGCAAACTGAAGCCCCAATTTCAGCACTTCTCTTCCACATCATCCAGTAGTAACATGACATGAAGTCTCATATAGTCTCTCATAAAGTCTCTCTTATAGCAGCCTTCCAATACCAAAAGGAGACCTACAAGAGAGCTGGAGAGGGATTTTTTACAAGGGCACATTGTGATAAGACAAGAGGTAATGATTTTAAGCTTAAGAAGGGTAGATTTAGATTAGAGCATGGTGAGGCACCAGAACAGGTAGCCTGGAGAGGTTGTGGATGCCCCATTCTGGAGTTGTTCAAGGCCAGGCTGGATGGGGCTTTGAGCAACCTCGTCTAGTGGAAGGTGTCCCTGCCCATGGCAGAGGGATTGGAACAAAAAGACCTTTAAGGTCCCAACCCAAACTGTTTTATGATTCCATGATTTTATTGGCACAGGCTGCCATGTTTTGAAAACATGACTCATGCTTTAGTTGGTGTACTGTCTTTAGCCAATGTACATCAAAGGCTCACACAATATAGCAAACAAGCTCTATCTTGCTAAAGCAGAGAAAACTGCATTGTTCCTGTGCAATGTTGGTAAAGATCTGGGAAAAGAGATTCTTTTTGTGGTTGTGTTTCTACATTGGAAACATTTCCACACTAAAGTTCAGAGTGAGGCACCAGCATTTGCCACAACTTTACTGAAACTTTAGTCAAGGAAATATATTCAAAGTGGTATAATCTCCTTTAAAACATTTATTTCAGTGTATACCTTTCATTCTTATTTGTAGAAATTAATATGAACCCAGACAATCACTTCAGATATCCAGAGCAACATAATTCTTAACATTTCCTTCATCCCATGCTCAGTAATCACCACACATGGACCAACCTTTCATGCCTGCTTTCCATCCCTTCCTTCAATTCCTCAAAAGGAGTAAAGGACAGAGATGTTTTCCAGTACACCCCAAGGGAGAGAATGAGACTAGACTGGGGCCAGGAGTTACTTCTAAGGTTGAGGACACATAAAAATCCATTTTCCTCCAGCACCAGAATTCACAGATGTTTATCTGCAATTTCAAGTCTTCCACAATGGGCACTGAGATACAGAGTTCTGAGTGCTGAGTAAAGCACAACCTATTTATTTCTTCATGCCAAATATTCCTTTAGAAGGCATGTTTGTTTAGATTGGCCAGTTCATCTGAATAATTCAGTTTCTGTGATATTTGTATTCCTCACCAGGCTAAGAAATATGCAAACTCTAAAGGAAAAATTATCATAACCTATTACTTACTTGCATTATTTGTTTGCAACATTCTCTTGTTTTTATATCTTCAGTATAAAGTACTTTTCAAATAATATTCATATAAGCAAAATCCCTCTGGCTCATCCAGGTTTGTCCTCTTAACTTGAACTGCTCCATCTTTGCTACATGCTCTCAGAACGTTAATGACAAACTACTATTATAGATAGAATAAAATTACCTGCTGACACCAAGGTACCAATCTTAGATTATTGGATTTGTCATGCTGGAACTAGTCCCACTGTATTTCATCTGCCCTCTTATCAAGATATCTCTGCAGAAACCAGCATCAACACTGTCAATGTCTACAAAAATTCTCCAAAGTATATCTGCTCAATGTTTATTCTCACAGAATGTTTGAGGTGGAGACTTGTGAATGACTCTATCCAGAAGAGCATGAAAATCAAGAATATCATCAGCCAATTTATCTTTCACCTCATGCTGTTTTGTTCTCCTAAGTCTCATAGCTGGAATCTGCTTAGATAGGTACAGTTGTTAGGGATTTACAGGAAATGCCAAAACATTGTATGGCATCACAGTCTATATCAATTCTCTTGAAATATTTCAAAAAGAGTAGAATCTTTGCTTTATCTCTGCACTAAAGATGGGCTTCAGCTTTTGCAAGCCCTGTTTGAGTGTCTATATCGTAACTCAGGACCCAGAGAACAGTTTCTCTTCTTTTATCCACTGATTTCCAGTTGATATTCACTGCAATCTATCTTCTAGGAATCCCATGTGTACGAGTGAAATGACTACAATGAGACTTATAACATGTTTTTCTACCTATATAGCCCAGATGACAAACTTCAAATACATGAAACAAAGCACATGTCTTCAATGTTGACATTGTTTACCTTCTGTGACTGTCTTACACACCAAATATATGATTCAAACACTTGGTTTAAATCCAGGCAGACAGAGCCATGCTTATGGTCATAAAAACAAACTTTCCTACATCTTGATCCACTTAATATCCTTATAAAGACATTATAAATTAAAAGATATTTATTTCTAAGTTAGATTTTATCCACTTAACATATAATGATTTATCATAAACATTTATTATAACTCTTACACAGCTTAAGATAACTTGCAAACAAAAACATACTAGCCTCCCTTTCAAAATAAACCATCACTGTATGTTGGCCTGAGTTAACATACAAACACTTCCATCATTCCTCACTGCCTAGTGCCTCATCCTCAACAGGATCTTTTCCCTACCTCTGCTGCCTTCCAGTGGCTCTACTGCTTTTCAGCTGTCACCTACCCTTTTAGCATTTGTTCTTTCTTCTAGGATCTTTGGTATTCCTTTACCTTTATTAGTAAGTCTTGCTTTTCTCTTATTTGCCTGATTTACTTCATAATGAACCTTGAGAGTTTAGGTTAAAAGCTGCCTTCCCAGCTTCCCCTCTCATTCATTGATTTGAGCTGTATCTTTACAGAGGAAAAGAAAATGAGCTCAGTTTCTGGAATATTTCCAAATGGACTACCATTGCAAAAGTTCAGATATCTCAAATTCTTGATCTGCTAGTCCTCACTGTTATTTCTTTGCCATTCTCTGGCTAAAAAACGCCATTTCTTTGCCCATCTCTCTGAGTATGACATCATTTCATATATGATTCAATGGAAACATCACAGTGTCATTTATCAAAATGTGTAGCATAACTGAGAACTTCTTTCAATGTTTCCTTCAACACTTCTGTTTTCTGCATTCACTTGGAAATATCCACCATCCTAAAAAGTAAACCCATCTCTAGATTTGTCTCTTCCTGACACCTGAGTGAATGGCTGTGAATGGTGTGTGATAGGTGATACCTGCATGAATGATTCTTTCAGATTACAGGTAAGATAAACTTCTTGGAGAACATGCACAAAATTTTTCGCTAACAGAAGTATATAAACATCATAACTCTCCTGATGAAACTCAGCAAGGATTCATTATGCAGACAATTCAAGCTATTATAGCAGAAAAACAAAATTAGCTCTTATATCATTCAACTGAGCCAGTGCCAAAACAAGAAGTAAATCACTGAAGTTGTGTATAATGCATGAGGTATACAACATTGTTGAAAATTGATTTTTTTTTAATGATAAAAGGGAATTGGCACAGAAGTGATATGTAATTTTAAATTCTTAGCCTAATAACATTGCTAATTTTAATTGCTATTAGAAGAACCTTGTTTTCCTCTAAGGCATTATGTAAAGAATCATTCTAGCTCAAATATGCATGGGAAACGTTTAAGGGCTATTACAGAACCAACAATGAATATCAAAGCAATAGCACTAAACCAGCAAATATCTCGAGCTGTGATGCCAGGACTTGGCTGTTTAGCTATCAAGCAGACATTAACAGATGACAGACAAGTTGTTATTCAACAAAGTTGGATGCAAAAAGCATAAATGCATCCAAACAATAATGTAAAATACAATCTAAAATTTGATGAATGGGAAAAACTACACATAACATAAAAACATAATTTCTGTGTAATATTCTTAATTAGGAAATACTAACATTTCAGCATGCAAGCTTTTAGCAGCAGTTTGGAATCCAATTTATGAAACTGAGTCCCACACATTTACATATAATTGTATCTGTGCAAAAGATGCCAGCATGTGCTGGGAAGAGGCTTTGGCACGCAGTGGCTGGGAGAGGAGGGAACAGCTCAAAGGCCACCACATCCTCTGTCTTGCCTAGACACTTTTCAGCTCAGGATCAGAACTGTCCTGTGTAACAATAGCAAGAGCCAGGAGTTCTTATCACCTTCCAAGAGGTGACCTCTGCAGGAAGGCAGAAAGGTCTGTAGAGGCACACCCTTTTCCTCTTCTGACCTCAGGAAAGCCCTTCTCATGGATGAAATGACATTGTCGAAGGACAATACAAGGGATTCCAAAAGCAGTGCCTGCCAGACATGCCAACACATGGATAAAATTGAGTGCTTTGCAATAGATGGGGATTTTAAAACATCTAACTGAAATATATGCAATTGCAGAGAAAAAGGAAATGCTGCATGCAAGTAGCGTGCAAGTTAAGTGTGACTCAATGAAACATATTACACTACTCTAGCAAAACTAGAGAGGCATGAACATTCAACGAAAAGCAGTGGAGGGATACAACTAGAAAGATATTTAGTAGTGTTGAAGATATAAGCAGATGCTGTGTTCACTGAAAACAAAGAAGCAAATGAAAAGCAAAAATATTTTTAAGCAAATTTTATAAGCAAATGTACCTATTTCATAGGGATAGGACTCAGAATAAACCAGTGCATGTAACCAAATCCAGCAACAAAACCTTGGTTGTTGTGGCAGCACAGACTAAAATGCCTTTTCTGTATTTTCTGCACGTGTATTATTAAATGAGAGAATAAGCAAGAAAAAAAGAATACAAAACAGAGTCCAACTCCATAGTCAAGGCAGTCTCTAATAAAGGAGACTCATTTGTACTATTCTGCATTATAAACTCAGAGAACTATCCAAAGTAGACAGATTTTAGGGTAATTTGTAAATCAATCACTTTCTTGTTAACACTGTTATGAAGAACACTTTGGACATTACATAAACATTTGCTCAAAACACCTAATTTGAGTTTAAAAGCAGAGAAGTTGCCTGCAGGCAAACAAAAATGCAAGCCATATGTACAACAATTGAACAAAATGAATAACTATATTGAGTTAATCTACAATCAATTAATAATAATTTAATTTGCAGTAAAACTATAGTTTGAAATACCCGTGAGACATGTATGTGGTAGAATTTTTGCTATATGCTCTGTGTCCTAAGTGGCAGGAACAATTTGGTCATAAAAATTACATTTTAGTAATGATATTCAGTAATAGACATTTAATTACAAAACAAGGAGGTGATGTAAAAGACATAATGACAAGTAAGAACAGAAATCCTGGCACCGTAGTTTGAAACAAACCAAGTAGAAAACATAAGTATAAAAATTAGTAGCCACAACATTAATTTTGAAATATTTGAAGGAGTGAGAACAAAACTGAGTAATGGCACAAACACTTTTTTTCTAATCAAGCAATACAAGTCCTTTTGCAGATATAAGGACCAAAAACAGTTTAGACTGAGCTGGATTAAATACAATATTCTTAGGCTATAAACACATCTGAGTTTTGGTTTTTATTGTAATACAGGTTTTGTGTATAAATGCAGACTGATTTGTAAGAGCTGGAAAAGAAGTCTGTATGTGAACTCATTAATTGCTTACCAAATGATAACTTGGAATTGTAGTTAGCTATTTCACAATGTTTTTAAGGAAAGGTTACTTTTGTTGTTTGACTTGGACATGCGTATTTTCTGTTATTCTTTGTTGCTCAGTACATTAAATATTTCATAGAAATGTAAGATTGAAAGTCCTCCCTCCCATTTAGTCACTAAATACATTCCCTGCTGGCAAAGACAACCATGTGAATAGTTTGCTATCATTTAGTTATTATTAGATACATTAGACAGCTTCCTTTTTCCTTTTTAATAATACTGTCCAGGGAAGCTCTGTAAGTCTCATTATGTTAGGCTCATGAACAAAGGAGGAAGACATATAATAAAACCAAAACCACATGTGAATTTCTGGCATGACCTGAAGTCAACGGGTGCTGTGACATTTGTGTGGATTTCACCCTGCAACTATAGAAAGGGAGTGTTCTCACTCTTTAGGGCTTCTCTCATTTAGCCATCAGAAACTTGAGAGCAAGGATGGGAATGTAAGGCTGGATTCACAAAGAGATGAGCGCTCAGGATCTACACACTGAATGTAAAAGTCACCTACCTGGAGCTTTCCAGCAGATCATTGCACCAGAAAAGTCTAAAGTTTACAGCTATCTAAAAAAATAAAATAAAATTTCTGTCTGGAGCACTCCCAGAATACATATGTCCTCAAAGGAATTCCCAAGTGATAGAAGTACCATTTCTTTCTCCTCTGTGAGGCCATACATGATTGGTGTTCTTTGACAAAAATAATCCTCCAACTTTTTCTTCTAAAAATTAAGGGAAAAAAAGGTGCTGTGTCTTTTATCCTTAGCTTTTGTTGTCCTCGTATGTCTAGGACACTCAAGGTTAACTCTCAGGAGGACTTGAACTACCTCACCCACTTCCCAAGGGAGTATGTTCTCACTGTGTCTCAAATAAGAAAAATTATTTCAATTAGTCCTATTAAACTGTCTCACACTACATGCAGAAATTCTAGAGGAGTACAGAGACAGTAGAGATTTAAAACATCTAAGTCCATCAATTACTTCACAAAGCATGAAAAAGTTTCATCAGAAGAATTTATAAAACCCACACTCAACTCGCCCTGCACTGCCACCTACAAAGACAGAAGAATGAGTCTGAATATGCCAGTGAGTGTTTCACAAAACTGAATAAATTGTAGTGGATCTGTTGGCCTCCTGCTACAGGGATTTCTGAGAATGGGCATCTAATTTTGCCAGGAGGGAGACAGCCTTAGCTCTTTTATGGAGTAAGGCTCATGCTCACTTGAGATTTTTAATTGTGTTTGTGTGCTCTCATAGACCCCACTCTTGCACACCTCATTCTCCATACATATATTATGATTGCTTAATGGTTGATTTCTCCACCCTGAAAAGCTGATCCCCGAAAATTCTTTAACTGATAGAGAACACAGACACAGAGAATTAAAGGAATCAGAATTCCTCCCTGTCACTCAGCAGCTCTACATTACTTATCTTACCAATTAAATGGGATATAATACTGACAGTGTGAAACTGGACTGTTAAAATATTTTCCTCGGGAAGCAATACTTTTGGAACTTGTATAAATGTTCTTGCATTCATGAAAACATGAAGTTGAAGCATTTTTGGATTGAAAATCAGTATTTCCCTTACAAATGATAAGTCCTGCAGACTCTCCCAAATAATTGCAAAATAAGCAAAAAATGTCAGCTTGAAAACACTTGAATTGACAGGTTACAGTAAAAGTTGCTTACATCTGCTCTTCTGAACACAAAATAAAGTTTTCACTTTCCAAAAGACAGTGATTTTTCTTAGATTTCATTATGTTGTGCATTGTTGTTGCTGAAAGGACGGAGTTCCCAACGTTCACCCTTGTGAATTTTCAATTTTTCTAAGGATGTCACACTTTTTAAAAAAAAAGCTCCATAATCACACCTGAACTTCATGTCCCATGATTTTATCTCTGACTGTGGACATCTTGACTCTTGATCTCTTTTTTCTACCTTAATTAAGTGGAAAACAATCACTCAGAGTAGCAAGCAATCTGGAATGCTTCCATACAGAGATGTGGAAACAGGAGGGTTTTTTCTCTGCCTGGCTCTCACTTCTCTTGCTTTGAAGCACAACCTAGATAAATTGTTTTCTGTTCTCTGTCCATCACATTTGAGAGTATGTCAGTCTCCTGTAGCCTTACTGTACTGGCACACACAGGCTGTTTCAATGGCTACAAGAGCTGGCAGAGCAAAATTTACAGTGAAGAATAGTCAAGATAGGGAGGTTTTACAGGGGCATGTAGTGGAAGGACAGGGAGGACTGGCTTTAAACTGAAAGAGTGTAGATTTAGATTAGACATTAGGAAGAAATTCTTTCCTGTGAGCGTGGTGAGGCACTGGAACAGGCTGCCCTGAGAAGTTGTGGATACAGCATACCTGGAAGTCTTCAAGGCCAGGCTGGATGGGGTTTGAAACAACCTGGGATAGTGGAAGGTGTCCCTGCCTATGGCAGGGAGTTGAAACTGGATTATTTTTAAGGTCTCTTCCAACCTAAACTGTTCTAAGATTCTATGATTCTATGACATGGAACAGAGTTAAAACATTGTCACGAACAAGACACCTCAAACATGGACATAGCAAATACATTATCAAGCCCTCCCTACCTGTGTTGAAATTATATGATATTTTGTTCTCCTGATCAAATAATCCTTTCCAATGCTGAATCTTTAAAAAAAGAAAAAAAAAAGTCCATTGTCAGCTACTGTTTCACTAAATTATAACTTTGAACAGACTATTCTTCCAAAAAGCAAATAAGGGGGTGGAGATTATTTCTAAGATATAAATACAATAGCTCTCCTTATGGCTAACAAGTTAATTTGGTATGCTGGCATGTGCCTCATTTAAACACTTCTAAACACTTTTAAGCACTTATGAAAACAAACAGGATATGGTTTTATTCAGAGAGCAAAAAGGAAAGGCTGAAAGACTGTATTTCATTATCACCAAACCAGAAGGTGCAAAACTGGTACAATGCAGAAGTCAGAAGAGTTGCTGTGATCTAGGTTTCTGAGAAGCAATCTGCATTTACCAGATACAGTGATGGGCTGAACTGAATCTTTTTCCTGTAGTGATGGCACACATTCCTCCTCCCCAAAAGAACAAAAACACTTTTATATTCAAAGATGTCCTCTTTCCTTAGAAAAGGGAATCTTTTGGGTCTATTACCAGCAAACTCAAAGTGATTCAACCAGCAAAAAGGAAACTTTAAAAAGTATAAAATATTCCATTTACCTTCTGTACCTTGGAGAGGGGTCTTTTTGTGCCCTGTCTTTGTGACAGGCAGCTCAGTGGCCTTCAGAACTGAAGAGAACTGCACAGTCTCCTGTGAATTCCATGAAATCATAAAATCATTTTGCTTGGAAAAGACTTTTAGGATAACTTAATCCAACCGTGCTTAGTATTTCTAAGTCCACCACTAGACCATGTCCCTAAGTGCCACACACCTACACATCTTGTAAATACCTCCAGGGATGGTGACTCTGCCACTTCCCCAGGCAGCCTGTTCCAGTGCTTAACAACAATTTCAGTGGAGAATCTTTTACTAATAGCCAATCTAAATCTCCTCTGGCATAATTTGAGGCCATTTCCTCTTGGCCTATCACTCATTACTTGGGAGAAAAGACACACACCTTGCAACAGTTGTTTGTAAGTCATCCTTTTACCTTTTCCCAAGGTAACAACCAGACAGCTTCTGTTGGTAAAAGTCTCTTAATATTTTTCAACTTATACAAGGAAAAGAGAGAAAATAATCGCTGGAAATAATACAAATCACTAAAGGTTGTTACAAATTAAAACCATTATTAAATGGCTGGAGATAATAATTCATATACATGACAAAGATGCCACCCTCCCTAATTTTTGGGGTACCTCTTATATTGGCAATTGCGGATCAAGTGAAGAAAGTCTGTCACACCACTGTCTAGCACATGCATCAAGGTTTATGTTTGCATCAGTCCTGTTGATCAACATGGTTTTGATTATTTCTTCTAACAAAAGTGAAGCCTTTGGTCAGCAGCCTTTGCTCTCTCTGCACCAACACTGTAGATCCACCTGCAGGAAATCTCTGACTACCAGCACAATCAGAGGAGACCAACATTTTATCCACCTTTTTTATGTCTATTACCTTTATCACTGTTTGGCCTGCATTTTCCAGTGAGTGCTGTCACTCAGCAGATTAACCTAATTACTGTATTCAGGGTTATTTTCAGTTCAAAGTGTCCTTCTCACTGGCCACCAGTATAATGTGCTATGCAGTGTGCCCTACCGAACAATACATTGGGATTTTTTGACACAAGCAGGTACAGGACATATGTCCTGGCAGACAAAATCAGATTCAGTGCAACCCTCTGCCAAACTTTATGGGAGATACCCTAAAGCTAATTATTAACTGAGCTTGGAATTAAATTTGGGTGAAATAATTGCCATCTTCTGAATGAAGGTGGACATGATGGCTCATCAAGGAAAATGAGGACCAGAAATGGAAACAAGGAATGAGCAAGATGGAGAGTGTAAGAATGTCTTCATGTTCCCCAACACTAATGAGAGCCTTCATCATACCCATGATGTAAATTCATACTCTATGAGAAAGCCTAAGTAGTGTTCACTACTGCTGTCACATCTCTCTCTGATCAATTCTTGCAGCCCTTGGACAGGCTGGTAAAATCCCAGGACACCCCTGGGGAAGAAGGGCAGAAACTAGCAGGCTGTTCCATCCCTTTCCACCACCCCAGCCAGGAGCAGGAATTTCCTTTCATGAGTGCGAAGAAATTAATGTGTTCCCCCTAATGACCTATTCCCTCTTTCCACCCCAAATAGCCCTACAAAAGGCCATAACAAATGCAGATCTTCAGCTATTCAGTTTCCAAAATGATTACTGCGGCCCTACATTCAAACTTAATCATGTTTAATTAGATATGGGCTCTAATGCTAGTAATTTCTTTAAGAAATTGCCCTTCCTAAACTCAAGTAGACACAGGCAAACATAAGAGGAAAACATATTGCAGTTTTAGGTTTAGATTTCTAAGCTCTAAATTTACTTCCAACTCTGAACCTAAACCTAATTATTAGCTGGAGGCCTTTCTACTGCTCTCCCCTATATTATGTAATAATTCTTGAAAACTATGCTTTTATGCTAATTTTTGCTATAAATAAATATGAATTCTGTCTGTCTTCATATATCATACAAAGTGTAAATCCTAACACAAAATTTAATTATATGAATCAACTGAAGGAAGACCAGAAGTAAATGAGAGCATAAAGCACCGGCCTAAGCAACTGTTTTCTCTATTTGTATTTATCTAGACCCTCTAGAATGAAAAAAATGTTCTCTTTCAGTACTAAACCCAAAATTTGAAACCTAACTCAAATCTTAGTATTAATATCAACACCAACAGTGATCACATCAATGAAAGTGAAAGAAAAGCATATTCACATAGAGAAACACATCATCTTTCTGTTTCCTTTGTCCCTGAAATAACCACCCATAAATTGAGAAAAGTAGTTTGGATTCCCTATTCATAACACTACTCTAGCCATGGCATTGGTGCAAATCTCACCTCTACAAGATGACATAGAACATTCATCATTTCCAAAACTTGTCCATTTCCAACTCTTTAGTAATAGCAGGATGCAGCAAAGATCTGAGTTCTTAAGAAGGAACATGTCAATAGGAGAGAACACCTCTTATCCTGAAATCTAATCTCAGCCCTAAATTTAAAGCAAGTTAGAGCCTTAACCTAATACCACCACTAGCCCTAACTTAGTTATAACCTGGTATGCATTCAGACTCCAAATTACACGGTATCTGCCTTTACCAGCAGCTGTTATCTTGTCTTCTGAACTTTGCAAGCCACAGAGAATCAATTGGAGTCTTGAAAATCCAATTCCAAACTATGTCTGATGTTAATTATTTGCAAGGCTTGGAGCATAATGACAGAATACATCCAATTTCCTGCCTTGTCATCACCTGCCCTTTTTGTAACTCTGTCAGACCACCAGCATAAAGACATCAACAAATATCCTGAAGACTAGAATACCCAAATCCCAGTTATAATATTTGTATTAATTAAACATATGTAAATAGTAAAAAAAAAAAGATATAGAGCATTTACCCTTTCCTGCAGTCTTCTTGAGTCTTCACTCCCCTCAGAAAACTGAAAATCTCTGCAATTCTCGCTTACACTCCCAAAGCCTAATTCAAAATCTATCTTGAAGCCTGGTGTTGGTTTGCACACCCAAGCAAGTAATGACCCTTTGAAAATTGTCCCCTTCTGAACATGTGGGTCCTAGAAGCTTTATATTCTAACTCTTACACAAACCATATATCACTTTTCAATTATTTTCAGCTGACAAATGTGCAGATTGCAAATTCACAGTAAATTTGTCTCCACAGATTAGTCCCAGCAGATTAAGATAAACTGTCCCCTTTAGTCTTTATTCTCCTCTCAGCAATATAGGACCTACTACAATGCTACAGAATTCTGAATCTGCAAAAATTTCAAAGTCAACCCCTAATTCTGGTTGGGCCAATAGCCAACACAAAAATACACATTAAAGTATTACCTTTTGTCAGCATTTGCCCTCTTCCTAGTATCTTAATCTTGGTCATGTTGACAGAGCCAGGGAAACAAATAAAATACAATATTTCTTTAGTTTAATTTTAGCTGGGATCCAGTTAAATAGGACTTTTAAAAATTAAATATCTGGTTTTGGCCACATTTTTTCCATATTTCTATCTCTGGACAGTCTGCATTGTCAGCAAGTTATAAAAATGAGCTGGATGGTGAAGAAAAATGTTCCAAATTAATGCATTTTGCAGAGAAGTTGATAACTACAGACAGAAACTTCTTCAGCTAATGTATCAAGAAATATATGTTCATCCTTTTAGTAATTTTTAAACAGGAATTTATATAGTGTTCTACAGCCCCACAGAATTTCTGTGCCACAAATTTAGAAGTGTTCTTCACCAGAAATTATAGACAGGAAGTATGATACATGAAGTATTCTGTTATAAGGAGTTTAATTTTTGCAGCACCCTTATCATTTCAGTTAGCACCAACATTTTTAGTTGCATATTTGATGCAAGTTCTCCACCTAGTGGAGTCATTTTTAATTCTCCAAAGGATCATAATTCCTTTCATGTCATCATTATTGCTTCTGATTCATTTAAGAAGTAATAGAAACAGTTCCTTACATAAGAATTTATAAATACTTAATCTATATAATAAGGTTTTTTCAAAATAAAACTTCATTTCACACTGTGACTGAAATATTTACAATAGCTTTGGAAAACATAAAGACCAAGAAAACTATGAAAGTAAAACCAGTTGCAACAATCAACCTGTGCCCACAAAATCATTTGAACAAAACAACCTCAGATATTTTATTCATCCAGGTTTTGTAGTTGAGTGAAGTTTCTATTTTTAGACAATCCTATCCCCTTCACAAATATTAACAACAACCACATTTAAAAGAAAATTTTAGTGCAGGCAACATAACTGCTCATATAACATTGACAAAACAACCCCATCCAGGTGCCAGAGTAAAAAATAGCAATCTGAACAGCTTCTGTGGGGCATAGGAAATTCCAAATCACTTGAAGTTCTTGTTTTGAGGCTGGATGAAACCGTAAAATACATATTCTCATGTTACCATATATTTGTGCATGAATGTACGTCATGCAAGAATTCTGTGGGAAAGAAGGAACATTGCCATGCAGAAAGTCTGACCAGATGAATATAATCACCCAGCCTGCTTAAATGCAGGGATCATGATAATACCCCTCCCTGCACTTATAAAGAACAGCCTGTTAGAACAACAACAAAAAAAAAAACTTAAAAAAAACCAACAACAACAACAAAAAAATCCCACAAAATAAGTGCTTATACAAAATACGCAGAGATCAGCTGAGACCAGCCCTGGCCCAAGCTCCAGTACCTGTAATCACAACTGTAGCACACAGCACAGAGAATTTAAAGTCCCTTCAGGTAGGCTGATCCTCAGCCACTTCAGGAGACAAAGGTCAAAACAGAGGGTATGAATTTCACCTCTGTGGCTGCTGGTGACAAGTGCACTTCCAAAGCAATTGGTATAATGCACTGTGCTCCTTGCATGACACATTACTTAATAATTGCACGGCTGCATTTCAAGTCACCTTCAGTTCACAGTAGTTTTTAGTTGTGACTTGACAGCCAGAGTGGGTTACAGTTATCCTGCACTTGAGATAATGAAGGTATAGATTATAGTTGAGAGCCACATCAAACAAATGAGGTCACACGTCCTGACTCGATACAGATCACCATTATAAACTTGGTCACATATAACATTACCATCAAAACGGTGCCTTGACTTGTTCAGTGCACTTACCAGAACTCAATTTGCCAGTGCTGAAGATCACATTTCTTTTTTGCTGATGAAGTTGCGGTTTAATTTTCTCACTGTACTGGCTGACTCCCCTACAGCACCCAGCCTTGCAGACGCAGGTAGACTTACTTGGGTACCCTGTCTCTGAGTCAGCACAGCATCTCACGTGCACACTACACTGCCTGCACAGCAGCAGCAGGGAGATGTCCCTGCTGCACAGAGGGGAAACTGAGACAGCAGCAGGAGGCTGAGACTTATCTTAAACAGATTGCAAACAGGCAGCAGCGGAGAAAAGAGACTTAACTGAGATCTTTTCCTATATACTGATAACATACAGCCTTCAAAAGCAGTGCATTATACTTCCAAGCAGAAAGATAGTACTTAATCCAGCACAAAAGGTTTCTTAATGCTGGATTAGGCAACCTAAACACAGTATCCTGCAGGGTAAGACAGAAAGCAAGAAAAGAAAGACCAGACTGTTTCCTTGTGATCATGGGACATTATATAAATAAATGTATATGTATATGTATATGTATATGTATATGTATATGTATATGTATATGTAATACTGTCTTCTACAGTGCCTGAGTTTCGACTGTGGCACAAATCTCAGCACACGAATTTTGTTGTATTTACTCTTCCTTACAGAAAAACTAAAGTACTGGCAAATTACATAACTTATGGCATTGTAGAGCTATTATTATTTTCTCTTCATGTTACTGATGTCCCTGAGCTCCCATCAAATTTTGGCCAGCCGGAAGCATGGTACAGTCACAGCAACTTCAGTACACTTATTACTGCAATTCTAGTTTATGATCCATCACCAAGAGCAAATCACTTTTCCTCATTTGTGGAGATCAGAGTGCAGACTTTAATAGTCCAGCAGCTCTTGACTGGAAAGAAAAGGGTTAAATTACTCCATAGTGCTGTCCAGCCCTTCAGAAGCACCTCAACCATTTGGAGAGAAGGGCAGAGAAGAACTGCCTGAAGTTCAGAATAGGCAAATGCAGGGTGCTGCACCTGGGGAAGAGTAATCCCCTGCACCAGCACAGGCTGGGGGCTGACCTGCTGGGAGGCAGCTCTGCAGAGAAGGACCTGGGGTCCTGGTGGACAACATCTGTCCATGGGCCAGAGGTGCCCTGGTGGCCAAGAAGGCCAATGGTGTCCTGGGCTGCATTAGGAAGGGCATTGCCAGCAGGCTGGGATAGCTGATCCTGCCCCTCTCTTCAGCCCTGGTGAGGCCAGGTCTGGAGTGCTGTGTGGAATTCTGGGCTCCTCAGGACAAGAGAGAGACATGGAGCTCCTGAATTGGGTCCAGTAGAAGGCTACAAAGATTATAAAAGGCCAGGATCATCTCTCTTATGAGGAAGGGCTGAGGGAGTTGGGCCTGTTCAGCCTCAAGAAAAGAAACCTGAAAGGAAACTTTCCCAATATCTATAAGGATCTGAAGGAGGGTGCCAAGAGGATGGATCCAGGCTCTCCTTGGTGGTGCCAAGCAATAGGGCAAGAGGCATTGGGCAGAAACTGGTGCACAGGAAGTTCTATGGGAATATGAGGAAAAACTTCTTTACTGTGCTGGTGACCAAGCAGTGGAACAAATTGTGCAGAGAGGTTGCGGAGTGTCCTTCCCTCTAGATATTCAAGAACTGTCAGAACACAATTCTCTGCCATGTGCTCTAGGACAGCCCTGCTTGAACAGGAAGGTTGGATCAGATGTGTACCCTTCCAACCTGGCCCATTCTGTGATTCTGTGAAATTGCAGATTCTGGCCAACAGCTCCTTGACTGGAGCCATAAGAAATAAAAGTATGCAGCAAAGGCTAGGAGTGGAGCTAACAGGCCCCCAATGACTGTCCTTTGAAAAGTTCTCACCTCCTCAGCAACTCTCACTTTTCACTTGGTTTTTCAGTGTACAAGGGGTAAATTTTGGGGCTGCCTGGGAGCATGTTCAGCCAATGTGTGCACCCTAAGGAATCTGCTGGGCCTTGGTGCATTCCAGTTGTCATCTGCATGGCTGAAGTCAAAGAATATTGTATAACAAATACTGGCATGCAAATACCCCAAACAAAATGACAAGGGAACATCAGACATAGACATATAAATGTGGCTGAAACAGGAGGGCAAAATTTATAATCCCTCTTCCATGTTCTGCTGCCTGGAAACATGTCTTCTGCTCTTTAGTTGCAGCTATGCTGGCCTTGTGCCAACATACTACTTCCCAGTTTTTATTCTTCAGTGACAATAGTCTACTGATTTCATCTTCTACTCCTGCTTATATATTGCCTTTATTTCTTCCTGAGAATCAAAAATATTATTGTCCTTCAGAGACAGGAAGATAAACTGGGTAATGATTTTCCCTGCTTACCAGGTTCCTTTCACTGAGATTTTGACAACAAAGCTTCTGGTAACAAGCGAGAAAACATCTGCAATACTCTTCCATCCTGCTGTCCACAAAGGAGGGACTTCATGTGCTATATGCTTATATTCAGTGGGGTCCTAAACTTTTGTAATCCAAACAAAATGAGCTTGTTACCTGAATGAAAACTGACCTCATGTTCTTTGCCAGAACACAAATAACCAGAAGTTGAAAAATATATTCTCAGACATTTGAAAAAATACCTTTAATTGAGGAGCATGCCTTGATTTTTAGACTTGCTCACACAAGAGTTGCTAAGAAATCTCATCATACTGAGCAGCTAATCATTTACAGCTACAAAGCACTGCTTCAAGAGTTAGAACTAATATAATTGCATGGCTCTAGGTTGTTTGGGATTTTCTTTTCAAATTCCCTTATGGAATTGTGTGATGTTTTCAATATACAGACAGGCAAACCAAAGGAATCAAAATTATGTTTGGGGGTACAGAACTCCTACTTTGCCAAATTTTATCCTGTTTACTACCTACTGCTTTGGTGCTAGGATTGTAGCACATCTTGAAGTATATTATTATGGGAAGAAACTTTCTTTACTAGTCATGACTGAAAAAAGAAAAAAGTTGAAGTCTTCTGTGAAATTTGTGCAAAAAAAACCCCCTATGAATCAGCAAAGGCAACTGGGGCAAATGGAAATTTCTAGAAATAATTAATACATGGAAATATTTCTAGCAAGGGAAATATTTAAGCATTGTTAGCCAGACTTGGAGCTGCTGCACCAGCATATGCAAGTTGCTATATATTTTACTTTGGAATAAAGTCACAATTATGTATAATTCACACTATTATCCATGTTGATAACTTCTTGTATTTAGTGAAGTTTTTTGGTTTGGGTTTTTAATTCAGTTATATTAAATTAAGTTGCCATCTGGTTTTGACTTTGGGCTACTTAGTACTTTTTTAATAACATGACAGATTCTCCTTTCTTAATCGCAGCTCATGAGGTGATCCCTTATAAAATAAAGTGCTATTACAAGAGCACAGAACACAGCTCACTGTTAGAAAATGTATATTCATATATCTACAGCTGAAGGCAATTTTCTGCAGATTGCCACTGTGCAGCTACAGGAAAAGAGGGAACATATCTTCATTATATTATCATTATAATTAGGGTCATACTAGACACAGAATAAGTATCCCTTGGGATTGGACAGTGATTCCAAATTCTTTTTTTTCCTTCCTAAAAATGATAAATGCAAAACATTTTAAGTAGCTGTTGTTCCTTTTTTATCTAGGGTACATGGACAAAATCCATCACATTGTTGTTTTATGAATTGACCATTTACTTCTGAAATTCTAAAATTCCTTTCACAGACAGACATTGTTTGTTGGCGAGGATTATATTCAGAGTTATGATTGTGGATATTGTTGGAGACATGCAGCCTATTTATGTGTATGAGACTTGGTCCTTTCCTCTCATCTGTAACATAATCCATAATTGAAGATTTACAGGAAAATTTATAGAAAAAATTGAACTTTAAGCTTTTATTGGATAGTACCACAGATCCATTATTTGCTTATTACCTGCTAAAATAAAGCCCAAGACACAAAGACATTGATTTCACATTGCCCAAATTAAAAATCGTGGCTCTGTATGGAGTTTACAGAGCCTGACAGGTCAAACTGGTATCTGAAGGAGCTCTCTGATTTGCTTTCTGAAGATATCTGTTTGACTAGAGATGGAAGTTAGAAGGGTTGATGGCTAAACCTACATAAGAAAAGGTTCCATGTTTTGGGGAAGATTCTGATGTAAATTAGGATAGCCTCAAGATAACTATGCTAAAATCTGAGTTTGTTATTGGGGCAACAACAGCTAAACATTTTTATATGCAAGGCCGAGATTATCTTTCTTATGAAAACAGCAAGGGAAGAGTTAGTTGGGCAAGGGGGTGGTTGCTATTGGCAGGATGTTAAGATTGTGATATGCAGATTTTTTGAATGTTCTTTCCATTCATAGTTGCAGTCTTACAGTTAAGCAAAATGGATTGCCATCCTGCCCTTTGAATTGGCCCTTCAAATCCTTGTGTTTTCCTGCCTCCCTAAGATAGGAAGGGATTAAGGGTGACTGACAGCAGAAAAAAATTATTCAGCCACATATATGTTAATCTTACCATCTTTTCTGCTGGATTTGGAAGGAGAGGGATATTTATAACTGTTTCTTTGTCTTGCTTTTGGACTAGCCACTGATTTCCCAGCACTCTAGAAAACATTTCTAAAGGTCTGGGACAGAAAAATAATTCTTTCGAGACAACTAATCTCTCCATTCATGTCATTCATATGAAAGCAATTCTACACCCTTAATATTGGCTAGAATATTTGGTCTTGAGGCTCAGGCCAGGAAAAGACTGGGAGGCTCTGATAAACATTTCCTTTATCACAGTCTTAACTAACCCAATTTAATGTAATACTTGAAATTAAATCAGTGTACTTTTGCATGTTGCCAAACTTGGGACAGCAGCCTGTTTCTGGTCAGAGGCTGCAAAGGGGTTTCTTTTGACCTCCAACACAACAAAGGTCTTATCTGAAGGCCTTCTTAATTGAGAGGGTCTCAGAATCTTGGCTTGTAAAATCTGACTAAATAACTTTTATTAATTCAAAGATGTCAACCTGATTTATAGAAGCTGAGGGGAGAGTTAAATAATAAGTTAAAGCCTCTTCATTTCTCAAAAAAAATACTCCAAATCCCCTCTAACATTTGTTCTACTTCATGTATGTTGATCATTGGTCCCACTTTTTCAGAGTTTAGCCTCAATAGCCTGAAATAGACCCTTATCTTTGCACATTCAACCCCACGCTAGGTACCAAACAGGAAAAGTAACCTGCCACATGTCACTAACCATCATCGTTTGCTATTACTACTTTTTGACATGGCCATATTGGATACCATGACAACATATTCTGCAGAAGAATGGCAGGACTTAGAGGGAACACAAATGAATGCACTTTGTTCACTTACAACTAAGTATGATCACTTCCATTTTTCACTTTATTAATATTGTACATACATAAAGACCCTTTTGTCCCATTGGATTCCAAAGCAAACCATTAAAAAAGAAATAGGAGTGATTTAGATATTACTCTGCATAATTGGATTATATGTTTCCTGCTTCTGTGTTAAATTACTGTAGCAATTCAGCCTACAGATGACCGAAGTCCCTGATTTCTCAGTTGAGAAAGTCTTTTCTTTGAGCAACAGACTTGTAATTGTAGCACAGAATTTGTCAAAAGATCCATTCTATCCTCTGGTGAATTAAACTCATAAAAGATGCAAGAACACATTTGTGCTGCTGATAGTGACAGCACTAGCTCTGCAGATGTCACTGTTCCTGTCACTGTCACTGTTGCTGTCACTTTGCCCCACAGAACTCGGTCAGTCTTGGATATCTTTCCAGAAACTAGCACAAAGCCTGATTCAGTCCCCTTTAAACATGGCCTTTATATTACATGGAATTATACCAAGCAGGAGAAGGAGGATGCCATTTGGAGAGAAATTTCTAATTAATTTATATTTGCAATGTCTGAACTACAGTTGCAGCAAACTACTTCTCGGAATCCGTTTTGGTG